>JAFVLL020018809.1:26078-43487 GCA_021397915.2 Tor tambroides
TTATATGCTAAAAACAGAAAACAAAAAACATACGGTGGAAAAAAAAAAAAAACACTGTCCTACGCACATGCAAACAGCTTTAGTGTTACCGTGGAAACTCAGAGACATTCAGAAAGTATGTGAACAATAAAGGGACAGTTTAGCCAAAAATGAAAATGACGTCATTGTTTGCTCACCCTCACGCCGTTCCAAACCTGTATGACATTTTCGTCTTTGTAACATGAAAAAGATATTTTGAAGACTGTTTCAAGACTGTTTTGTCCACAGGAAAATTCAGTGGAGTTTTGTAACAAACCAAACCAAAACAAAAAAACAAAACTAAACTAAACTAAACTAAACTTAACCAAACTAATTTATTATAATTATAATATTATAATATATTATATTATAATATTATAATTATAATATTATGTAATAAATCCAAGTTATTAATTTGTTTAATAATCATATTAACATTTTATATTATGTTAATTATTAATAATATATTTATTTATGGTATATATGATATTACTAATGATTCTAAATTGTATAATTAATTATGAATTTATTAATATAATACTGAATAATTATTTAATTAAATTGTCCATTATTTACTTGTTTTAATAATGATAATTAATGTATTAATTTAATTATCAATTCTTCTTTTTTTTCAAAAGAAGATATTTTGAAGAATGTTTTAACTGTTTTTGTCCATACAGTGAAAATCAGTAGCATTCAAAAGAACATTGTATAGGCATGTTCTAAAAATAAATAAATAAATAAATAAATAAAAAATACCAATATTTTTCAAAATATTTTCTTATGATTCTTCTTAATAAAACAAGATTTTAAAAACATCTTCTTTTGATATCAGTTGTAGTACTTTGAATAACTCTTGTTTTACAGATGAAAATCTGTGATTTTCCCTTATTTAAACCTGAAAGGTTTTCGTATTTTCAGCAAAATTGAAAACAAAGAAAGATACAGTGTGTTCCTCAGATGGATCAGTCCCTCAGAAACAGAAGTGTGGTGCATATGGCTCTGAAATCTCTGACATTTGTGTCCAAATCTACTAGCAGTGGCTTTCCTGGCAGTACATCAAATAGTGCTTCACAGAAGCAGAGAAGTGTGTGAAGGACTTTCTTCTCCCAGAGCTATACTACACTGTGTTTATCAGTCCCCTCCGGACCCTTGTGCATGTGTGAGAATGTAGGAGAGAATGGGAGACGCTCCTGTTGCCTTTTAGCAGACAAGAAACTGCAAAATTCTCCTAGTCATTGTTCCTCTCTGAAGATCAATTAATATTTATATTCATATGCTCATCCACACACCCCCTGCTGCTGACTATTGAATAATAGAAGCTACTTACTAATTGTTTGTGAATGTTCTGTTGCTTGTTAATTTTTTATTACAGAATGCTTTGTAAACTAATGTCAGTTTAGAGGGAAACAATGCCAGATTGTGAGAAGATTCAACATCATCTTTTGAGACAAGTTCCTTTCTGTTCTTTTGGTTTCAAGGGGAGTTTTTTGACACAATTGGGTAGAGGAGGTCTGTAATACCTGAAGAGAGGTATCCGTTATATAGCATTCCCATTCATCTCAGTGGCACAGGACTCCCAGAAGTAGCAGGCAGGGAAAAATATACAACAAATAATATGCACATGTCTATTTTTTATTGGCCGTGTATGGAGAAAGATCATGCTAACTAGCCAAACTTGTTGGGTAAAGCACCTGATCTGATTGGACAGACTCTACAGATGTTCCTTTTAAAGGAAAATGAATGTGAAAGTAATACTGTATTCAAAAGTCAGTCACTATATCATGATTTTGGATCGTTTTGCTTGTTAAATCTGACTGATATTCTCTGAGGTATCTGAAATGTGCATGAGATGGATCTGGCATGGAAAAAGAGCCTTTATAGAGCTCAATGCTCACTACCTGACCACACTATTCATATTCAAAAGCACCGCAGGACCAAATGCAAAGTGATACAGAATTTCAAAAATGTCCTTCAGTTATTGGCCTTTTGCTTTCTGTCTGGCTTGACAATTTGAAACTGCAAAAAACTTCCACTAGCACTAACTCTACTGTGAAAAGATGAAGTCAACTGTCAGCTCACAAAAAGCAGTACGTTTTAGTAAATGCAAATTTATGAGGGTAATGGAAAATTATTTTCCAAAATGTCTGATTTTTACTTTTATGCTTTTGGTAGTCTAAAAGAAAAAACAAACAAACTCTAGACTGCGTCCAGGGATTAATTTGTTGGGATGAATTGAGATGTGTGTTGAACACTGAGGAGAGAGGGAAGGGTACATTTAGATAACATGAACTAACGTCATTAGCACTGCAGATGGTACAGTCTGTTCTCTGCTCATCCCCATAGTTACCATCAATACCCCTTACCTAAAATCACAAAGAATGGCACAGGGATACAAACACCTTCAGACACCTCAAACATCAGAGAACTGCCATTGTTATGTTCTACTTTAAATTTACCCTTTGCTATTCAGAATGAAATTTCAGAAAATAATAATAATAATATTATTATTATTAATTATAATGTTATATATATATATATATATATATATATATATATATATAATAACAGAATGACTGTTGTTGTTGAAATGTTTATAAATAAAAAGTATATTAATCAAACTAAAGTATTATTATTTTAATATTATTACCTAATTGTAATTAAAATATAATAATAAAAATAAAACTATACAATAAAACAATAAATCTCAATAAAGTGGCTCACTGATAGGAAAACAACCTAAAAAATGTCTGGGGAGAGTATGGCCATAAATTGGGCAATTAATTATTACGTGAGTTTCAAAATCCATTATTATTATTTTTATTATTATTATTATTATTAATATTATTATTATTGGCATTAAATATTTTATCTTGAGCCTATCATGAGTTGTTTTTATTTATAATAATAAGAATAATTGTTGTAATTTTAAAGTTAAATTAAAATTTTAATATTTAAAATATTTATATTTATTAATAAATATATAAAGGTATATTTGTCATAATAAAATATTATTTTAATATTATTCAAATATTTTGTCTGTAATTATAAAAAAAACTATACATTAAAAAGTTTGGTAGCACTTTACTTAAAGCCTATGTATAATGCATTATAAAAGTAGTTTTAATGCATTAATTATGCCTTGTAATGCACCTTATAATGCACTGTACAATCTCATGAATAATTGTAACCACAGTTAATACATTATAACACTTATCAATTCATTGTTACACTATGCATTTTAAATTCAGTTATAATTATTTACGACAAGATATAATGTATTACAATGCACATTATGAATAATTATAATGCATTATACCCTTTAATAACCCTTTATACATCAATGCTTTAAGTAAAGTGTTACCAAAAGTGTTATAATAAATTGGCTCACTGGTGGAAACCATCCTAAAAATGAGAGTCTGGGGAGAATATGGTCATAAATTGGTTGTTTTACTATGATCTGCATTTAATCCTACATTTTTCAATCATAAAGGTTGACTGCACTGATTGTCCATTTAAATGAGATCAACAGCTGCAAATAGCTTTTATATCCCCGCTTTCTCTGTCCATTTACCCAATTCTCGGTCCAATTCAGTCCCGCTGTCGTTTTCGTCGCTGTGTTACTAAAGAGCTCTTTTATTGCTCCTCTGTGTCAGTTTTCTGCTGTAATGTGAGTATGATGGAGAAAAGCTTATTCATTAAACACGTTAACACACATTGACTTTAAGCGACTCAGATGGCCCTGTGTGTACATGGTGAACCCGAGGGAAGACTTACCTGCAGTGTGATCAACCGCTCTTAGCTTTAAGCTATTAGTGCCTCAGGCAGATTGGTGTTTAAAGCAGAGCATCAGGTGTAAGACTAGGACAGACTCCGAGAAATGAGAAGATTTTTGCCTTTCAAGTCATGTATTCAAAGCAGACTGGTCAGAGTCATCCGGAGCAGGTTGTTTGTAATTGAGAAGAATCTCTTTTTCTCTCTGTCTCTGTGAAAGGCAGATAACCAATGCTGCTGGGGCAAAAGGGGGCTGAAATATGGCTCTCATTAATACTAGCCCCTTTGTTCTCCTAAATGTATTTCTCACCTCAGAGAGATGACGTGTCGAGACTAAAATTAGGAGCCTAAATTTGGCTTCTGATTCAGAGAGAACATTTTCTAGACAGTGTTTCCTAAAGGTCTGAGAATAAATAATAAAGCCATGTTTCTGAATTTAAACTTTGGGATTTCAGAAGTCTTTAACCCCATGCTGGTTCATTCACAAAAACTGAACTCGCTGTGACTCATCTACCTGTTTCCTTTCGGGCATCTGTTTCTCTGAAATTACAGATCAACAATTGATATTTAATATTGTTACATAGCTTTCTGGAATACTTGATTCTGATTGGTCAGTTGCAGCATTCAGCAGATATTTTCATAATATTCACTGTTGTCCATGGCAATGCTATTTTTCAGACAGCAGATCCGGGTAACTGAACAACACTGATTGTATAGTGCAGTGTTGTTATAGTTACTAAAATAGTATTAAAATTATTTTTGATTATTGAAATGAAGTTGAAATAAAATACAAACATTAGATGAAAAACTTAAGTGAAAATGAAAAATATTACCTTAAGTAACTAACTGGAAAAAGTTGCTTAACAGTAACACAAATGACTAAAACTGAAATAAGAACTGTAGCCAAATAGAAATATAAAAAGTGACAAAGGCACATACTGTAACAAAATGATTAAAACAAACTAAAATTAATGCAAATAAAAAAAATAGCTCATTCAAAATATGAGTAATATAATATTAATATTACAGTAATATTATTACAGTATTATTATTAATAATATTGTTCTTTTTGTTTGTCTTCTTTATTATGAAATGCATTTTTATCTACATAGGATAACATACAGGTATGATTATGAAATATAGCATTCATTTATGTACAATTATATATATATATATATATATAAATATATACAAACAGTAGTATAATTAATATTTCATGTCAAGTACATCACACCTTCAGTGCTCAGAATAATATTATTGTTCTTTTTGTTTGTCTTCTTTATTATGAAATGCATTTTTATCTATATAGGATAATATACAGATATGATTATGAAATATAATATAGCATTAATTTATATGCAATTATATATGTATCTAAATATATGCAAATAATAATAGAATTAATATTTCATGTCAAGTATGATTCATCCTCTATTTTCTTTATTTTGCTTTTTTTGATAACGACCAGCTGACTGTTCATTAAAACAGCTGAAAATTATTAAAAGCTATTTAAATACATATAAATAAATAAATAAATAAATAGAAAAAAAAAATATTGTTAATATAAATAAATTATTATTATGAAAAACACTTAATGATTAATTAATAAATATATATAATGATAATGTTTTAAAGAAATCACAACAGTTCATTTAAATTATTTGTTTTAATTATTAAAATTAATAATTCAAACCCAAACCCAGAAGCTTAGAGCAGTAGTACTCTGGTCATGTTGACACTAGATGCATCTGATCAAGCTGTGAGGTGTTTCTGACAGCATGCTGTGGCACTCTATAAAAACCAGCTTGAGGGCTCCGTCCAAAATCACTCATCACTGCTCAGCTGAGGACGCATTCTGATAAACTAAAGTATGCTTGAGTACACCAACTGACGTCCCAACCTCTCACAGACAAGAGAGCTGTCAAACACACGCAGACTCGCACACAGTCTGAGAAATAACAGAGGTGGGGAACCCAATTAGTAGTTGTGAAGTGCTGCTGAGATGCTTCTGTCATCTACAAATGCACACAGAGGCTGAATGGATGCCCATCTGCTGTCGACCAAGACAAGTTCATTACATTTCCCCATGATCCCTTGTAAAAACAAGAAACTCGCTTGTTTCCAAGTTACCATCTCTCTAGACGTTCCCTTTCCTGTGCCGAGCAAAAGGAAAATTCAGACACTCAGGAAACACAAATCGTTAGCAGCTCCTCTTTAACCTGTCTACTTATCTAAAGCTTGAAGCCCTGATGTATTGATATCATGTGACCAAACATATCCATTCCCACAATATTTCACATTAGCTCAAAACAGTCAACCTCTTTACCCAATCAATGCTCAGAAATATCAATAACGTACCGCAACTTGCCTGTGAGTTCAATAAAACCAAAAGGTCTGTTCCAAGTTCAGCACGTGTGAGTTAAAACAGAAAGAAAACAGAAAGAAAAGCGTGTGTTTTTCATTAAATGAGAAGCAGAGAGTCAGTCTTACCTCTTTCTGTGTCTCTTTCTCTCTTGTAGAGCCAGTTTGCCTGATGTTACAGCATGTTGAATGAGACTCTCCGATGGAGCACGGCACACACGCACAGGTACACACTCATCCTGCTGTTTCCACTGAGCGTTCAGGCTGTCATCTGAAAGAGAAGATGAACGGAGGTAAAGGGGAGGAGAGGAAACACACACTTCTGCCCTCTACCTTCCATGCGCTGGGTCCCTGCACTTAAACTGAGCGCAGACAGAGCGAGTGAGAGAGTGAGAAGCAGAGGGAGGGAGGTGTGTGTGTGTGGGGGGGGGGGCAGTTAGGTTTTGCCTATACTGAGAGGATAGTAAAACCTGAAATCACCTACATTGTGAGGAGCATGAATGGTCCCCATGAGAAAAAACATGTTAAGTAATGTTTTAATTACACCCTCAAAATGCTGAAAATCTTTTAAATGATAAATTATTTACTTGAAGTACCCCCTTGAGATTTTAAATAATGAGCAAAATTAAATAATGAATGAATGAAGGAAGGAATAAACAAGCAAATAAATAAATAAAAAAGAATGAATTTTAGCAAAATCTTTGTATTATATTTTAACTTAATGCAGCAAACATTTAAAATCTATTTAATGCTCTGTTTTCGATTTTTATTTTTCACAATATATTGGTAACATATATTGGTTGTTGCCTTAAATTACTGTTTTTATTTACCAATATTATATTAACCCATATTTGATTATCTATCTATCTATCTATCTATCTATCTATCTATCTATCTATCTATCTATCTATCTATCTATCTATCTATCTATCTATCTATCTGTCTGTCTGTCTCTGTCTGTCTGTCTGTCTGTCTGTCTGTCTGTCTATCTATCTATCTATCTATCTAATTTTAAATATTTAATTATGCATGCTTATTTCAGTCTGTTTTTACTTTTGACAGCAGTGTTTGTGAGTGGGTGAATGCTGCTGAATGTGTGTGTGTGTGTGTGTGAGAGAGAGAGAGAGAGAGTGAGTGGGTGAGTTCTTCAACATGTGTAGCAGGATCTGGATATAGTCCAGCAGTTGAAGGCAGAAGGTCAGTATTGGCTCACTAATGAGGGATGGTCTGGGTGTGATTCTGACAGCTCGCTAGAGCTCAATCAACCAGTCTTTCTCAAACACACGCTCTCACACGCGCACACACACACACAGACAGATAGACAATCGTCCTCCTCGGTGTAGCTCAAAATCACGCGTTCAGTGGACGAAGATCTTCCCTTCCTGATAGAAAAAGGAGAAAAAGAGAGAGATGAATAGCATATGTGTGTATGCGGTCAAGATCTTTCTGTCCTCATGTGACCCAAGTGAGAACATTCAAAACCCAACAGTAATACAGTTCAGTTCAGCTCTCTCAGTTGTGAATCATCAGTATCGCATTTATTCTGCTTGATCTCTGTGTGAAGCTGGAATATGAAACAGAAGCTTAAGAGCTAGAAAGGTCATATAAATGACTGGCTACTCAATGAAAAGGATGGAAGGTGAACATTGGTCATTGCAGGATAGTGGAAGGTCTCTGGTACATGTTGTGTGGTTAGATTTATACATTCAGGTAACATATGTTAAATGTTTAGTAAAATTATGAAAGTGTGTCATCATTGCCAACACTCCCAAATCCACAATGAAATTTCTCCTTTTAGATGCCATTTAAGGACTCATCTTAGTATTAAAAAGGCCTGTATATTGAACTGTGGCGAAACAAGAAATGTATGTTTCTCTTAAAACCAATAAACTAAAAGAACATCATGAATAAATCTTTATTAACATAGATGCTAAAATAATCGTTCAGACTTTATGGGAACACAGTGGCTCAATCCAGGTTCCAAATGAATTCAGTCTGGAAAAAAAAAGGAAAAAATGCAACTTTTCACAACTTCATCTGAGAGCAGGAAAGTTTAAACTGTTACTGCTTCTAATTTTCCATCTGTTTGTGTTCAAAAAACAAGAATGGTACTGTCAGTTATCAACAATTTATTATTAAACTTAATAACACAATACTGTTTTGTTTCAACCTAGGCTCATTGGAAAACATGCCTTAACCTACTTTTTTCCAAAACGTACCTATACATACAACTGAATGCAGTTTCTAACTGAGCTGAACACTAGTGGTATTAAAACACCAACTACTTTTATTCCTTTCACACAAATTATGATGAGTGATTATCGATAAATAAAGACTTGCTTCTGTGTGCTTCCTCAAACAAAACTATGTTATGACCTCAACACACTTTTATCACAATGCATGATTTGAAAACTAATACATTTGATGTTTGCATCACATAACCAGATCCATATGTATGGCTTTTCTGACATAGTAAACTTGCTCGGTAGATCACCTGGTACAGCATTGCATCCATTGAAACACAAGTCAGGATTAATTTTTATCTCACATTTGGTTTTGTTAACACCATATGATAAGTTTAGTGTACGTCATTCACTGGACATTTTACTTCGAAAGTGTTGCAAAATGTTATATTCAACATAATATTATTTAGCAGAATTTATGTCTCCACTGGCACATTTTTCCATTGAGTTTCCATTGAAACTGTCCCACATTCATTCACTAAAACACCCTCACACACCTTTGCAGCAGAATGCTTCGCTACTGCACTATGCAGTACTGCATCTAGCACCTGAAGCAGGACAGCTGCATTATGACACCTCTGCAGTCCGCATGTCACGCACCGACACACTTCCACACACACGAATACCCACACAAACTTTTATACAAGCGTGTTTTTCCTTCTCGATCTCTCTCTCTCCCCCAACACACACACGCCAGCAGATACAGTTCGATATCATGTTCCCATCTAATGGCTTACATTTGCTCACAGTTATTAAAATATCTCCAATGTCACACCCACATCAACAAACACATTCACCATTCACTCTGAAACCCTGCCACAAATGAGCATGATTCATTTTGATGAGCTGCACACGTGAAATTGTGAAGATGCAGCAGTATCTGATCGCACATGAGCAAATGTGTCTGTCAGCACAGTCTGAGAAAGTCCTGATGAGGTTAAGCTTCAAATAAGTGCCAGCTGAAGAAGGAAAAAACATAGAAAATGCTCAGCAATTCAGTATTTTTTTTGCTTCAGACAACTATTGATGACATTGCATGTACAGACAGGAGGTTTTGAAGTGAGAAATGGTTTATGAAATATTTAACCCAAAACAGATTTATTTATATGTGTTTTGAATAACATATATATTTTTTTTCCTTTATTTTTTCTTTAGAAAAATATGATTTTTATTTATATTTATTTACGTATTTATAAATATATTTATTTATATTTTTTTCTTTATATATATATGTGTATGTGTGTGTGTGTGTGTGTGTAGTAGTCAACATTTGAAGTGGATCAAAACATTTCATCAAAGTTGTCCTAAAACCAAAACAATACCCATTCTTGTCTTAGGACAAGAATGGGTATCTATCTATCTATCGCTATGCCGCTGTCATGTTTTCTGTAGTAGATGGTTGGTTTGTCTCATGTCATTTACACCAAACTGTTGCTATCTTAATTCATTTTACTTTTTTTGACATTATTTTGCAGATCTTAATTTACCTTAACTTTAACATTTTTTCCTTTCACTTGACGAGTATGAATTTTAGACCCTGTTGACCGGCATAAGCATGTGAATGAACACACATCCTGTGCTATGCACCACATCATTATTTCATGAAGATGTTGGTGGCATCTCATGTTCCACAGCAGGCAAGTGTGATAGGCTTCTGATCTGTAGAGCAGAATGACGCCTCTTGAAGAAACAGCAAGTCTGGGGAAATAATGAATGGGTGAGGAGGATACAGACAATATACAAAGTGAATGAAAGACAGAGAATAAAAAACAAGCCAAAACTGGTGTCAAACCTCCAAGAGGAAAACTCTTTTGATGTCTTGTCATGTATATTACATGCTATCCTCATTAGCTTTATATACATGTTAGATATGGTTCTTTTTTTCTCATCGCCCCCAAAGCAGCCCATATGTTGTAATGTTTTACTGTGGCCAACCATTTGGACACTACATATAAATAGCATCAGAAAGAAACTGAGGTAATTAGAGGGAGAGAGACAGCTAAAGATGGCAAGGAAGAGAAATGGAAGGAACCTGAGGGAAAGATTTGCTTCTGCCAAAGTTTGTCAGGTGAAATACAGTTTAGCAAAGACCTCCTCCTCACCTTCCTGTTAGTGGAGCTGGCTTTTATCAAGATCACCAGCTGCCTGGAAGAACATACTGAGATAGAGACTGAAAAAAGAAAGCAAGCAGGAAAAGATCAGCAGTGTTTGCCTGGGGAACAACTGACAGAAAATGAAAAAGCAACAATTTTTTGTCCTGTAGGTTGTTCTTTTGTCCTTGATTTGGCAAAAAATGACTAAATTTTTGAGAATATGAGAATAATAAGGTCCTAATCATACTGATGGTGAGCTTTCTTATTTACAGCAGGAATCAAGTTTTTTTCTTCTTTTCATTTTATTAAAAAACTCGACAGCTTCTAGATTTAGGCTTTTGGTTCTTGTGAGAGAGATGCTCTCTTCCTAATCACACAGACTAAATTTAACAGCACATTTTCACTGATCTCCAAAGAACTGCTAATTAAAGGTAAATCAATCTGCACTGTGTAAACCTCTGTGCTAATAGAGCATCGATTTAATCTACATCATTTAGCTAATTTGAGGCTGTGTGTGCTTTACAGTCTTGTAAATGTGCCAGTATTTTATTGTAGCATATGGTGTGCTTCTTTGAAGAACAACAATGGAAGAAAATACATATTAGTCAGTTCCGTGATAGTATTCTGGTTGTCTGTGATGAATCATTTTATAATAACTGATTTAATCATGATTATTGTGGAAAATCTGTCAGTGCTGATGCATATTGTGCTTTCAGACTGACATGAATTATTCTGCACAGTTTTGAGGCAGACAGCCATTGTTATATTAAAGTTGGCTTCATCAGGAGAAGTGGGAGCAAATACTCGTCTTCCATTAGGTTTTCTGAAGGCAATGTGTTAAATGTCCTATATAATAAGGACAGAGTGATGTAAGAATGGATGTGAGCCATGAGCAGCAGAACACAACCAATGAGTAACAAAGGCTGAAGGCTTTGGGCAAGGTAAAGGAGTCTCGGGAGAGTACAGCTATAGTTTCACTACTGTACCTTAAACGTTTAAGAGCTGGGACAGTCTTAAAGTGTCAGTTCATTGCTAATATTTTTTAGGTTGGGCTATATTTTTGAGACATTTTAGAAAAATTTACAGCACAGGTCTTAAAAGTAAAATGTGCAACATGATTCAAATGTATACCGTAATGCAGAACCTGATTTTACCAAGTGCGACATGTTCCTGGATCAACATCTTTGTTGACCCTGGAACAACATTGTGATTAACCAATCAGATTTGAAGAACCAGTTTATAGTTTTTGTGAAGTTTAGGCTTACAATCAGTGTTTGATGCTTGTACATCAGTGTCATTCATCTATCATTTCCTCTGATTTTAGGAATTACTCATGGGTATAGGTTAGGTTTAGGTGTAGAGATATGGTCAAGACTAAATTTTTGGATTAAAATGTTGTTCCAGGGTCAACAAAATATGTTGACCCAGGAACACATCTAACTCAGCAAAATCAGGACGTGCGTACAGAAATAGTATAGAAAAAATAATTATTTAAAAAAGAATAAAGTAACAAAAAAATTATAATGATCCAAAATTATATTAATATATTAAATATTAAGTCTAATAATTTTATAATAAAAGTGATATATTACTAAAATGAGAATATTACAATATAAGATGATAATAATAATAAAATACATTTTTCAAATAATTTTCAAAATCATTGATTTTGAAACAAATAAATATTATATATAAACAGTTAAAAAAATTATGAAACAATTATGATTGATTGTTTAAAATTGTTTAATATATATAAATAATTGTAAATAAATAATATAATATATATTTATAATTTATAAATATATATAGTAACACACACACACACAAATATATATATATATATATATATATATATATATATATACATACATACATACAGTGCCCTCCACTAATATTGGCACCCTTGGTAAATATGAGCAAAGGTGGCTGTGAAAATAAATCTGCATTGTTTATCCTTTTAATCTTTCATTCAAAAAATTCACAAAATTCTAACCTATCACTGAAGTAAAACAATTGAAAGTGAGGGGAAAATCTCATTGTGAAATAAATGCTTTCTCTAGTTCATACACACAATTATTGGCACCCAATTATTGCAATGTCCTTTTCCCCAAGATAGCAACCCTGAGTTTTCTCCTGTAATGCCTGAAGAGTTTGGAGAACACATGATAAGAGACCAGAGACTATTTCTTCATGCAGAATCACTCCAGATCCTTCAGATTCACAGCTCCATGTCAGTAAAGCCCTCTTTAGTTCACTCCTACCTGTCACAGGGTTCAGGTCAGAGGACTGGGACAGCCACGGCAAAGCTTCATTTTGTGCTTAGTGACCCATTTTTGTGTTGATTTTGATGTTTGTTTTGGATTATTGTCCTGATGGAAGATTCAACCACAGCCTATTATAAGATTCCAAATAGAGCAGTCAGCTTTAGATTTTTTATCTGTTGATATTTGAGAGAACTAAGATACATGCATCTGAACAAGATGTCCAGGACCTCCGGCAGAAAAACAGCCCAACAACATTAAAGATCCAGCAGTATATTTATCCATGGGCATGGGGTACTTTTTATCCTTTTTTGTACTAATCCCATCTAGTGGGTTTGCTGCCAAAAGCTCTTTTAGTTTCATCTGACCATAGAAGCCAGTGTCTTTGAAGTTCCAGTCGTGTCTGACAACTGAATATGCTGATTTTGTTGTTTTTGATGAGCGAGGAGAATTTTTCTTGAAACCCCTCCTGAACAATATGTGGTGATGTAGGGGTTGTTTGATATATATTTTTTTAGGCTTTCTGACTCCAAGACTCAACTAATCTCTACAATTCTCCAGCTGTGATCCTTGGCCACTCAAACTCTCCTCAATGTGCATTAGGACGATATAGACACACGTCCTCTTCCAGGCAGATTTGTAACATCTTTGGTTGATCGGAACCTCTTAATTATTGCCCTGATGGTGGAAATGTGGATTTTCAATGCTTTAGCTTTTGTCTTACAGCAACTTTCTATTTTGTGAAGCTCAACAATCTTGTTCTGGCACATCACAACTTTAATGTTTGGTTTTACCCTGTGATGGATGATTAAGTGGAATTTGGCCTTTGTGTTCCTCATATTTATAATCTTTTGGAAACAGGGAAGTCACAGCTGGACAATATCATGCTCCTAGTCTCCTATATGCTAAAAATGTAAATATGAATGGAATATACTAGAGATATTTTACTCATAAGAATTTCCAGGGGTGCCAATAATTGTGGCCAGCATGCATTGGAGAAAAACATTTATTTTATCATGAGATTTTCTCCCCACTTTCAACTGTTTTACTTCAATGATAGGTTAGAATTTTGTGAATTTTTTGAATTAAAGATCAAAAGGATAAACAATGCAGATTTATTTTCACGGCCACCTTTGCTCAGATTTACCAAGGGTGCAAATATTAGTGGAGGGCACTGTACACACACGCGAGCACACACACACACACACACACACACACACACACACACACACACACACACACACACACACACACACACACAATCAAGTATAATTATTTCAGAGTTGTTTAAATTTATATGCATATGTGTATATATATATATATATATATATATATATATATAACACACACACACACACACACACACACACACTCTCACACAGTTTAAACATAAGTTTAAACAATTATGAAACAATTATGACTGATTGTTTAAAATTGTTTAATATATATAAGTAATTGTAACTAAATATATATGAATAATTTTACACCACAATAGTTAACTATTAAATATTAATACAATTAATCACACATATATAGTTTGTATACAAAAAGGTTTGGTAAATACAAATCCTACAGATTTTCATAGATTTTCTAATAATACTCCCACTTGTTTTTGTTTTTTGTTTTGTCCAGACCTTAACAGACCTGTACTAATAGGCAGAACTCAGTGAATTCTGTTGGTTATAGTGATTTCGAGCTTGCAGATCATTGACGCACAAGGTCAGGGTTTAGATTATGTTTAATTTAGAAGAACTCCTCCCTCTGATATTATTTGGATATGTTTAGAGATGGAAAGCACTGTCATCACCACCGCTCTGTTGCCATGGTAAGACAAACACAGCTGTTTACAAGACTTCATTTGAAAGACCGAATGAGTGTTAGTGTCAGTTTATTATACAGAAGCAAAAACAGAGCATCTTCAGTATTCACATAACATGCCCCCAATATTGGGCACTGCCAAATTATCTACTATAGTATCATGAAATATTTTAGATTTATTTATGTATATCTATGTGCTTACAAAAAATGATTTAATCAAAATATACTAGGGGTGTAACGGTGCACAAACATGGTGGTTCATTAAGTACTATGGTTTCGTTACAGCAGGGGGAAAAACTAAACATATATGTGACCCTGGACCACAAAACCAGTCTTAAGTGTAAGTTTTTCGAAATTGAGATTTATACATCATCTGAAAGCTGAATAAATACGCTTTCCTTTGATGTATGGTTTGTTAGGATAGGACAATATTTGGCTGAGATACAACTCTTTGAAAATCTGGAATCTGAGGGTGCAAAAAAAATCTAAATATTGAGAAAATCGCCTTTAAAGTTGTCCAAATGAAGTTCTTCGCAATGCATATTACTAATCAAAAATGAAGTTTTGATATATTTACGGTAAGAAATTTACAAAATATCTTCATGGAACATGATCTTAAAATCCTAATGATTTTTGGCATAAAAGAAAAATCGATAATTTTGACCCATACAATGTATTTTTGACTATTGCTACAAATATACCCCAGCGACTTAAGACTGGTTTTGTGGTCCAGGGTCACATATATATATATATATATATATATATATATATATATATATATATATATTTTATTAAACAGTGGTTTACTGAACAAGTTGCTCTTTCTTTAAAAAAATTCAATTATAATTAAAATTTGACTGACAGCTGACTTCTAAATTATAAAGTTTCTATTTGTTGTTGAAATATATTCATTTTCACAGTGGCTGTCATAACTTGTTTCATAACAGATTTATTTAAACATACACTAAATAATTAAGACATCACTAACAGGTAAAGTAAAATATAATGAGTATATAATCTAATATTTCATGAAATGCTCTTCTCTAGACTTCAAATTTTTGGTACGAATACGTGTACCGTTTAGTCATTGCACACCGAGTCCGAAATTTTCACACTTTAAAAAATAAATACGACCTCATGTTGTGTCAATCACACCTCTGAAACTTTCGTCCATCATAAAAATGTTTTGATCGGATTCGATTTTCTGCGTTTTTCGCATCTGTAGCAAGCATTTTGAGAGGTGTTTTGACAATTCAGTGCCACCGTACAAGCGAGCGTCAAAATCCAGAATGGCAATTGTCTTGCAGCACAAAGCACAATTGGTAGTCTTCTTTTTAACATGTGGCTCCAGTAACGTTAGCAAAGCACCAAACTGAGCAACTGACATCCTGAAGTGAACTTTGAATCATCCGTGATAATACCTCAACTCCTTAATAAGGAGATGGAACTCTCCTTCCTCTCTATATCTCAGGACTGGATGGACCCTCTTTCTTTTTGTCTTTTTAAGAAGAGCGAGAGGACGACAAAATCATCCTCACTGCTTGAAGACTCCATTTTGTATTGTTTTGCGAACTTTTTTGCAACAGATTAATTAATATGCATCAGACTCAGTGCGGAAGGTTTCTGTGCGTGACAGTTTTTTAGGATGATGAATACGAAAAAACGCATATGAAAATTTGGGAGTCAGTGTGCAAGGACCTTTACACTCAATATACAGTTCACTGATCCAGCCAACATCAATGAAGGTGACATAGATTTGTCCAGATGTTGACTTCCCTAATGATGAGTTTCATTCAAGTCATTCAGCACCTGAAAAATTTACTTGATTGTGATGTAATGTTAAATCTAAGTTGGAGGAGAAAAGGAGAAAAGTGAATGAATGGACCAGTGTGAGGGGCGTGTGGGTGGAGGACAAGATCTATTTTTGTTCTTCTTTTTTACACAGGAGTTGGAACACATGACTATAAAGCATTACAGCTGGACTCAGATGCAGAAATATAGTGCTTTTCCAGGCTCAAACATGGTACAACATTATGTGCCTGTCTCTAGTAACTATGGAAACACTTTGACTTTTCTTCATTTTTTTATTTTTTTTTGCACTAAAGAGCAGAACTGGATAAGCAGCCCTGCATAATCCAGTTTAAACTGTCTTTTTGGTCTGGTTTAGGTTGGTCGGCCAGCTGGTTTGGAGACTATCCAACCACCTTAGGCTGGTTTCAGCTGAAATTTCAGTTAATAATTCATGCATTCATGAACCATTTATGCTCAAACATCAAACTCATAACCACTACTGCCTCTCCTATAGGTCTCCCTGTCTTCATGTTTGCCGCATAGTGCCTTCACAAGGTCATGGATCCATAGAAAACGCATGCTAACATGTCCTTCGAGGACAATTGGTATAAATAGATATGTCACCCCAGGCTCCAAAGGAACGCTGGCCGATATCCAGACCTGCACGACAACTGAAGGTGACGCAAGACCTGAGAAAGTGACATTGCTGATGCTTTTGCTGTGATTGTGACTGTCACATGGCTAATGATTTATTATTGGTACCTGTAGAAAGCTGCTGATGGATGTGTGCAGGTTATGGGATATTACCAAGCACTCATGTGGGACGAAAAAAGATTAGAGGTGGATGGAAATGGATGCTAAAGGGGCAAGAGCTTTTTGGGCCAGAAAGAATCTAAAAAGAGTTTCTAATAAATGGAAATCCAAAACTCCTGGAATGATTATAAGACTATCCTCGTTTTGATGCGATTAAGCCTGTTAATCCAACCCAAGAGTGCTGGAAGAGGACGGAGTTTAAAGGCGCACGCAAACACAAAGCAGCTGTTTTGGCCC
>JAFVLL020018810.1:0-15286 GCA_021397915.2 Tor tambroides
TTTGCAAAACATTTATATGTATATACAGTATTTATATATATATATATATATATATATATATATATATATATTGTTTCTCTCTCTCTCTCTTTCTCTGTCTCTCTCTCTCTCACTCTCTCTCTATACACACATGCATAAAAACAATAAACACAAAATAAAATTATTTACTCTAAGCCATTATCGTAAATATAAAACATTTTTCTTTATATATTTGTTTTATATTCAAATATTCTTTCATTTTGTTTAAGTATATCAATTAATCCTACTAAGCACTGCGATTTGACAATCAAATCAGCAAAAATAAAATCATTTACAGTACATCATTGTAAATATAAAACATTTGACATATTTTATACGTATATTTGTATATATTTAAATATATATTCTGCAAAAAAGTTTTAATTTTACAAAAATTATCTAAAGCGATGATTTAATGACTTCATTTTATTTCGGCCGTGTCTGATATGACACTGTCGTTCGCAGTGCTTTGTGGTTGAGTGAAATCAAAGTTTGTAATGTTTTGATTCATCTCAGAGCTTGTTTGTTAGGTTGGTTAAAGGCTTAGAACTCTGTTGAAGATTTTTTTTGTGAAATCCCTACGGAGAAAATCAATGGGAAAAATACATGCAGAACCAAGGCCACTGAAAAAAGTGGGCAGTCACTGTTGCGCTCTATTACACTGCAGCATTCTGAGCTGTGACTGGTTGAAATTTCATCTTTGCTCATATAGTGCCCAGGTCGGTTTATCAGATCTGTCTCAGGAAGCCATCAGTCAGATGGCAAACCCGTCAGAACCTCCTTAAGCTGAGAGATATTTCCCTACCTCAACCTGTGAGAATCCAGAGGCCACTTACTAAACAGCTCTAGGACAGTCATAGAGTCGTAAAGTTTGAGAATAATGGAGCGCATTTACAGATGAATCCAAGCCAGCCGTCGCAAGTGCTTCTTCAGGCAGAAATGTGGCGTGTGGTTGGACAGGAACACATTGAGATGGTATCAGTGGTGTCCTGTGATGGCTTTTTAAATGCATATCACTCAGTGCAGTTCCGTTCTATATGATAAAATCTGCCTCGCTGTGACTTTTTCTATCTTCATTTGAACTAGTAGGGGTTGCACAGGCAAGTCCAAATAGTCAGTAAATGAGTGCAAACCCAGCTAACAGGGAACGTTTTTTAAAAGTTATGTAAATGTTAGGACAAAATGTTCTTATGTTTATGGAACATTCTTACAACTTTATTTGATATACATTCTCATAACACTGAAATAAAATGTTTTTAGAACAACATTCTCAAAACATTCTTATGATTATTTGTACTTGATGAAGGTTCTAAAATGTTTTTGTAACCTTTAAATAATGTTGTAATCACAACAAGAAAACTGGGCATTTTTTTATGTTTTAGAACATTAAAAATAAATGTTCAAATATTGTTATAATTTGGGTGAAAATAAACTTAATAGAATGTTGTAAGGAACGTTTTTGTAACCTTTATGTTCTAATCACGACAAAAGAACTGAACATATAAGGTTCTTAGAATATTAAAAATAAACGTTCAAAAACATTACATTTCGGGTAAAAATAAAGTTGGTAGAATGTTGTTAGAAGTGTTTTTGTAACCTTAAAATAATGTTATAATCATGCAAACAAAACTGGACATTTTTATGTTTTAGAATATTAAAAATAAATGTTCAATTTGGGTGAAAATATAGTTAGTAGAATGTTGTAAGAAACGTTTTTGTAACCTTTCAATTATATTTTAATCATGCAAAGAAAACTGGACAGTTTTATGTTTTAGAATATTAAAAATAAATGTTCAAATAACAACATATTTATATTTTGGGTAAACAAAGTCAATAAAATGTTGTAAGAAACATTTATGTAACCTTTAAATGGTGTTCTAATCATGACAAGAAAACTTGACATTATAACATTCTTAGAATTTTAAAAGTAAATGTTAAAATAATGTTATATTTTGGGTGGACATAAAGTTGGTAGAATGTTGTATGAAACGTTTTTGTAATGTTATAATAATTACAAAAAAACTGGACAATTCAATGTTTTAGGAACATTTCAAAACAAAATTCCCACAACATTTTTGCAACCTATTTTTTTTTCTTTCTTTTTTTGCATGGGAACACACATAAATATGTTTTTCTCTGACATTTCTTATAGTTACTGATAAACAACATGCTTGCTGTAAAATTGTGTCTCAGTAACACGATCATGTGCAGCAGTAACCTCAAAGGTTTGTGTCAATTCCAGTTTCAGTGGCACTGAAACACTAAAATGGCATACGAAAATTTGGGGCTCTTTGTTTTTGCGCTTGTGTGTCAGCATGCTCTAAATGAGTTAGAAGAGGGAAAAGGAAGTGACAGATGAAAGGGATCGAGATGAATGTAGGCGTGGTGAAGACGGCGGCGTTTACAATACGAAATGGCACAATCAATTCAGGCCAAAATAAGCACGATTGATTTGGGACTGTAACAAAGGAAAGCAATATCTGGAGGGCTGAATGAGAGGGAACGAGCATGTTGTGTAGGAAGCAAGAAAATTGTGAAGAGTTTGAGTTGTACGGTAAATGACAGACGAAATCAATAACACGGTGTGGCTGAGAGTAAGACAGCGAGAGAGAAAGAGAGAGAGCAAGAGATAAACACGAGTGGCTGCAAAGCCATTAAACAAACAGCACTTTTTTAAACAATTTTCTGTTCAGCAATAAAGCAACAGTTTCTTAGTCTGTCCTGTTCAAAAGCTGTTTTTCACCTCACTGAGATCTGCATGACATTTACAAATGCAGAAATAATGCAGAACAAATTAGATTCTTACATTTTCTGAAGAATGTGTGAATGCTGCTGCATGTGCAAAAAAAATTACTGTGGAACTGGGGTGCTGTCGGTGGTTGCCAGGGTGTTGCTGTGCAGTTTGTAAGGTGTTGTGGATGGCTGCTAGGGTGTTGCTATGCAGTTTCTAGGATGTTGTGGGTGGTTGCCAGGGTGGTGCTATGCATTTATGCAGTTGTGGGTGGTTGCTAGTGTGTTTCTAGGATGTTGTGGGTGGCTGCAGGGTGTCGCTATGCAGTTTGTAGGGTGTTGTGGATGGCTGCTAGGGTGTTGCTATGCAGTTTATAGGATGTTGTGGGTGGTTGCCAGGGTGGTGCTATGCGTTTATGCAGTTGTGGGTGGTTGCTAGTGTGTTTCTAGGATGTTGTGGGTGGTTCTCAGGGAGTTGATATACATCGGTGTAGTTGTGATGGTTGCTAGTTTGTTGTTATGCAGTTGCTTGGCTTTTATGGGTGCTCGCCAGGGGTGTAGTTGTGGGTAGTTGCTAGTGTATTGCTATGCAGTTGGCAAGGTGTTGTGGGTGGTTGCTGGATTGTTGTTATGCAATATCTAGTGTTCCATGTGTGATTGTCAGGGCAGATGTCAGGGTGTTGCTATGCAGTTTGTAGGGTGTTGTGGGTGGTTGCCGGGGTGTTGCTATGCAGTTTGTAGTGTATTGTGGGTGGTTGTCAGTGCGTTGCTATATTCCTATGGTTGTGGTGGTTGCTAGTTTGTTGCTAGGCAATTGTTAGGGTGTTGTGGATTGTTGCCAGAGTGTTGCAGTTGCTAGGCTTTTATGGGTGCTCTCCAGAGGTGTAGTTGTGGGTGGCTGCTGGGGTGTTTTGGGTGGTTGCTGGATTGTTGCTATGCAGTATCTAGTGTTTTGTGGGTGATTGCCAGGGCGGTTGCAATACATCCATGTAGGTGTAGTGGTTGCTAGTTTGTTGCTAAGCATTTGTTAGGGTTTTGTGGGTGGTTGCCAGAGTGTTGCTATACAGTTGCTAGGCTTTTACGGGTACTCGCCAGGGGTGTAGTTGTGGGTGGTTGCTAGTGTGTTGCAATGCAGTTGCTTAGGTGTTGTGAGTGGTTGCTGGATTGCTGCTATGCAGTATCTAGTGTTTTGTGGGTGATTGCCAGGGCGGTTGGCAGGGTGTTGCTAGGGTGTTGTGGGTGGTTGCAACAGTGTCGATATGCAGTTTGTAGGGTGTTGTGGGTGGTTGCCGGGATGTTGCTATACATCAGTGTAGTTGTGGTGGTTGCTAGTTTGTTGATATGCAGTTGTTAGGCTCTTAAGGGTGTTCGCCAGGGGTGTAGTTTTCATTCATGCATTTATGGGTGGTTGCTAGTGTATTGCTATGCAGTTGCTAGAGTGTTGTGGGTGGTTGCTGGATTGTTGTTATGCAATATCTAGTTTTTCATGGGTGATTGCCAGGGCAGTTGCCAGGGTGTTGCTTTGCAGTTGTTAGGGTGTTTTGGGTGGTTGCCAGAGTGTTGCTATGCAGTTGCTAGGCTCTTATTGGTGCTCACCAGGGGTGCAGTTGTGGGTGGTTGCTATGTTGTTTTGGGTGTTTGCCAGGGCATTGCTGAACATCCATTTAGTTGTGAATGGTTGCCAGAATGTTGTTATGCAGCTGCTAGGGAGTTGCTGTGTTGCAATGTTTTTAACAGGAAACTATGAGCAAGACAAGAAAAAAGGCAAACATAAATGGCTGCAAGCCATTAAACCAACAGCATTTTTAAAAAACAAAAAACAAAATGTTGTTCAGCAATAAAGCAGCAATTTACAGCCTCAAAAGCTGTTTTTCATCTTACTGAGATCTGCATGACATTTACAAATGCAGAAATAATGCAGAAAAAAATTAAATATGCAGGTTATGACATTTATTGCTATGTGGTTGCTAGGGTGTTGTGGGTGGCTGCCAGGGCGTTGCTATGTGGTTGTGAGGTTGTTGTGTTGCTATGCAGTTGCTAGGGTGTTGTGAGTGGTTTCCAGGGTGTTGCTATGTGGTTGTGAGGCTGTTGTGTTGCTATGCAGTTGCTAGGGTGGTGAGAGTGGATGTCGGGGTTGATTATATCACTAACCTTAATATGAGCAGTGGTTACAGTGATGCATGTCTTGGCAAACAGCAATAATAAGTAGAGAATGACTGCTCATGTAGGCAGTAGTTTGAATCTCAGCGGGAGAACTTTCTCTTGCCGGCAAATTCCACATTTCTTCCAGTTCTGTCTCTCTTCAGGCACAAATGAAGGTCGCTCGACTCATTAACTTCCTGGCTGAGTCTGGCTCACCCCCGGCCAGTCTCACTTTCAACATCACTCACCACAGTCCAATCAGCCCACTTCATTGATATATATAGAGAGACTGACACCAGAGAAGACAAGAGAGGACAAAGGAATAAGGAGAAGAGACAAAGACAATCAAACAAACAACGCAAGTGAGGACAACCTGTAGGACAGGAAATCACAAATTATATCTCGTCAGTTGTTTTTCTAGACAGAAACGAAGAATAATGAGCTTCAGAAGAAATCAAACTATGCTTAGATGCACCAATGCAGTTTAGTGTCAGTGATGTCAAACCACCAATTACAGTCCAAACAAGATCATAAATAAAACCTCACAGCAGCGAAGAAGATTAACATACCGACTTAAACCTGTCCGTTTATCACACAAAACTATTGTAGAGCTTCAGAATACTTGAAATATAGTGCAAAAGCCGTATGGACTATCAGTGTCATGGATGATTGCTGGGGCATTACTATGCAGTTACTATAGCGTTGTGGGTGTTTTTTTGCAAATATTATGGAATGTTACTTTTGAATTTTCTCTGAATGTTCTTTTAAAGTTTAATATTTATATTTAAAAAAAAAACAGACAAACATAGGACAAAAATGTTGCTAGGGTGTTGCTAAGTAGTTTCTAAGGTGTTGTGGATGGTTGTCATGGCATTGCTATGCAGTTACTACAGTGTTGTGTTTTGTTGTGTTTTGTTACTACAGTGTTGTGTTGTGAACATTCTTTTAACGTTTAGAAAAAAAAAAACATTAAACAGACTAAAATGTTGTTAGGGTGTTGCTGTGCAGTTTGTAGCGTGTTGTGGATGTTTTTTTGCTTACTTTATGGTAATATTCTCTGAACGTTTCTTTAACATTAAGATATAAAAAAAAAAAACAGTAGACAAACGTCCAAATAAAATGTTTCAGAAAACAAAAACATTTAATGAACAATGCATAAATATTGTTTTTGTGCTAACATTTTGAGAACATTATAAATACCAGATATCTTTAAATGAGCATTCTATTGACATTACTGTAAGAATGTTCAGTATTTTGAGAGAATGTTGTCAGAACGTTTTGAGAACGTTCCCCGTTAGCCTCGATACAAGTGGACATGCCGGTGTCCAGACTCATTTGAATGGCTGCCACCATGGCTATTTAATGGCCGAGCGAGAATCAATATGGCTTCATTGATTAGCCAGCGCAGGGGTTTAAGCGCAGCGCTGGGAGGGGCCCGATGTTGCGTTGTAGTAGATAACAGGGATGCATGTGAGCACATTTCACCAGGCTCATCTCATTTTGAACGGCTTCCAGTATTTTCTCAAATTATGCAAGTAAGCGTGCCATATGTTGAAACAGAGCACCCTCTGAGGTGCATCATCAAAATGACAAATGCAACTTACCTGACAATGCACGCAAGACAGAGAGCCAAAGACGCATCTCTGGTGTCCACTTAAGCGTTTGAAGAGACAGTAGATAAAAAAGAGAGGTAAAGACAACAAAACGAGGCAGAAAGACAGCGAGAGACAGAGAGAGAGACAGTTGAAGACATGATTAAATTTCAACATCTATTACAGCTCAGGCTTTGATCCGTCTTCAAGGCTTCTTACTCTGGGCTGTACGTTTTGAACTTTCCTTCTTAAAAGGTGAATCTCCTACGGCTGTTTCATCACATATTTAATATCAATAATTTACGCTACCCTTGGGGGAGAAACAAAATTAAGTACACTCTCCTTTGCAGGTTAAGAAATTTAAAAGAAGCATTGATAAACAGCAGCGGGATAAAAAAAATATATTTTTGCTATTTGAAGCTAGAGACTCTTAAATGTTCCCTCACTCTATTTTCCCACAATTCCCTGCCAAAATTAATGTTAAAAATGCTACCGTAAAACCCTATTAATTGGTTAACAGTTAGTTTAGTTAAAGGTAAACTATGGAATTTTTTGGTTTAATATTTTGTCTAAAATCTGCTCAAAACCACATTCTTGCCAAGCCTAAAATAATAATTTATATTCAGAGCTGTTGAGTTTAATTTGGTGAGAAATACTTACTTGCTCAGAAGACATATTTTTCAGATGTAGGACTTTCTTCTTATCAGTGATCTTGATGTAGCTAGAAACGGTTTCAACCACTGATGTCAATAGAGAGCTCATAATTACACCTATAAAACATACCAGAAAAATTATTAGAATTATTAGATATTATTACACAATATTAGATTTAACAGGACAATAACTGCAAATCATTTTCTGAGAATAAAAAGGATATACATGTTATAATTATACATACATTATTAATATTTTGAATCAGTTTTATTTGAATATTTTACATTTTCATTGTATTTTAGCTGAAATAACAACTGAAAAAGCTGTTTTAGTTTGTTTTACTTAACTATAATAACCCTGATTACAGTGCATATTGTTCAAAACCATTTTTTTTTAAATAATTGAATACCTTTAAATTACATTATATTATTTAAAAAAAATCGTTTTAAAATAAAAAATGGATATTATTATAAAAAATGTAATTTATTGTATACAAAATATGATCATTTATATTGAAAAAATTATTACATTTTTATCACTGTTTTTTTTTAACCAATGACTCATGCTCAACAACACCAGGAATGTGTATTAAGAAAGTAAATAGGGTCAGTTTTGATTTCATGTTGACTTCAAACCAGCATCCTGTGGGTTTTTTATTTATTTATTTTTTTTGTGGATTCGCTTTCAGTGTTTCAATTTCAAGGTGATTTACAGGCATGAAACGTTGCGTTAGAAAAGTCAACAAAGGCAATTGTGATCACAAAGTACGGCATATTCAATTGCGGCAGCGCTAACACTACAAATGGTGCAAACCTTGAAAATGAAGCAGATTAACGGTGAATAAATTACTCCTCTGTTTAGTAAACACCCCCTCTGTTCCTCTATGGCCGTGGATTGTTTTCATCACACACTTCATTTAAAGAAAAATGAAGGCTGCACATTTCAAAACAGCTCTCTGGTCAGAATTTATATCATTTCCCATAAGCTACCAACTAGTCGGCTCTGTTTGGATGCTCAGTTTCGTGTTTTTCTGTTGACTATTATAAGGCTGTAATGGGTGATGCAAAGAGGGACTCAAGGTTTCCTTTAACGTCCACTTTTTTCCTGCCTCTTCCATCTGCAACCCCCTGCCGGGCCCTTCATTCTCAGGGGTATCTGCCATCCCTCATTGGGCAATGCCAGACTCTCTCTCTCTCTCTCTCTGGCTTTCTTTCTTGACACAGAATGGAGAGTTGTTGCCGATGACCTATTCATGCAGGCTTTTATATAAAGGACCCCTGCCACAACATTTGCAGACCTTCAATGAGGGATTTTGCACTGTTGGCCACTGAGGTTCAACGAAAATTACAAAACAGTGTAACGCTTGTGATGCACATTTTGAGTGCACTGTAAAAAAAACAAAAAAAAAACATTAAAGATGTCATTCATATCAAATTGTCCTTGATCTTTTGAAGCTACTGATTAAAGAGCTTGATCTACAAAAGGAAGTATATCTTCAATCTTCATTGGTTGAAACACAAAGACATTTCATTCTGTATTTTGTGACGTCAAATGCATTAGTGCATGAACAACATTTATATGCCAATGACAAATATTGGCTGAAGTTTATTTAGAAGAGCATTTCAAGCTGAGTGACATGATTTAGTATGAAGCTGTAAAAACGTTTTTTTTTTTTCTTTTTTCTTTAAATAAAACAGATGATTGGAGGAAGTGTTATAGTAAAATACAACTCTCGTCTTTCTACTTCAAAATTTCATGTTTAATTCAGTGTTACTTGCTATTTCTTTTGTGAAATTGCCATTGCCACATTTCTGAGTAAAAATAGTTTCAAACACCATTTTTTCAGTCTCATTCAAAAAAACCAAAAAACTAAATTAGCTTTAATTATAAATTATTTTGGTTCAAAGTAAACTCTACATTCGTTTTTTTCAGTCTCATTAAAAGCTGAATTTTTTTAGAATAATGTAGCTTTAACAATAAACAGTTTTTTTTAAAGTAAATCCTACACCATTTTTTTGTCTGATTAAAAAGCTGTAATTCTTAGAAAAAAAAAATATTGTTTCAGAGTAAATCCCACACCGATTTTGTCTCAAAAGCCTGAAATTCTTAGAAAAAGTAGCTTTGCTAATAAATTATTTTCATTAATTCAAAGTAAATCCTGCACCATTTTTATATCATGCTCATTAAAAAGCTTAAATTCTACAAAAAAGTGCTTTAATTATAAAGTATGTTTATTGTTTTGAAGTAAATCTTACACCATTTTTTTCAGGCCCGGACTTCCATCCACATAATGGATAGTTTTAGCTGAAATTGAGATATTGCATAAAAACTGCTGCATTAAGTTGTGATTAAATTTTCAAAATGCACATAAAAAGCAATGGCTTGCAGTGGCTCCAGCTTCCTTTTCTCTGAGATTGAATTTTTAAAATGTATTTATTAAATCATTCCATGAACGGACTGTCTTTCTTTCTTTCTTTCCATGTTCTGGTCTCTCTCTCTCTCTCTCTCTGGGCCTCTCTAAGGGACGGTGATTACAAGTGAATGTGTGCTGCTTGTGTCATGCCAATTAATGAGGAAAGCTTAAGGCCTGTGTGAACGCAGCGAGAGGAGAGAGCAGTTGTGCCATCTCCATACATTTCCATACTAAATAGCCTGGAAAGTCCTCCTCTCTCGGTGGCATTGCCACAAACTCTTATTGGCAGACTCACACACTTCTGAGCAAACTTGGCCCGGAGCGCAACCTTTCCAGCATTCCCGAGGATGCTTGTGCTGAGGAACGTCTCCGGAGCGCAGGATGTGTCGTGGTTTGTTGCCCGGTGATCCTGCAGTGCTGTCAGACTTAATGGTCCTATCACATTCACATTGGCGAAAAATAATTCAAATGATAATTATCTGAAAATTGCATCAGTAATTGAATTCCAGCAGGCATAGCAGAGGTAGGTGGGTCAGTGATGTGACACACATTTTTTGTGTCTGCACATATTAAGTTGTTCAAAAACTCAAATGCAATTCATACTGACCATGACTTGAATACACTTCTTCTGTATCTTCGTTAAAATTCATTTAGACGTTTGCAGGGCTTAAAGTCAAAAATTTCTAGGTGGTGTGACTGTCCAGAGATTGCTAAAGAAAAAAAAAAGTCTCAATAAAATGCTGAAATTCTTAAAAAAAAAAAAAATGTAGCTTTAATAATAATAATTTATAATAATAAAATATACAGTATAAAATAATATATTAAAATTCAACATTGATAGTTATATTGTTTATTAATGAAAGTTGAAATTCTTTGATAATCGTTTATTATTAGCAAATTATTTGTATAACATAATATTTAAAACAATATTTTTATATATTATATTATATTATATTTATTTTAATTATTATGAGTTGAAATTAGAAAAAAATAGCTTTAATAGTAATTTATTATTAAATTCTTTTTATATTATTTTACAATAATATATAAAACAATAAAATCATATTAATTTTTACATTATTGTTTATTATTAAAAGCTGTAATTCTTTGAAAAAATAGCTTAATACTTATTATTTGATTATTTTCATATAATATATAAAACAATATAATGAAATACAATATTGTTTATTATTAATAGCTGAAAATCTAAGCCATTTATTATTATTGTTGTTGTTGTTAATATAATAAACATTGTCAAAAGTAATAAGAATTTTTAATCCTTAAAAGTAATGAAGCCATTTAAGCCGTTTTATATTCATCCTAAAACAGGAAGTGACATCACAGAGAGGACGCATTTAGGTATGTCAACAAGTTTCTTTAATGCCATCTACAGTATTTAATATTTCTGTGACATGACAAGGTAAGTTCAGGTTTTCAAATGTAATAAACCCAAGAAACCTTGAAATAAATAAATCATCCAAGACATTATTATTTGTCACTGAACCTTGTATCTAGCAGCTAATTCACTCTTGGCTTTAAGTGAAAACACTGTTTTCAACAAGCAAAATCCCTAGCATACCTGCATTATAACACTTCCAGGGTGAACAAGTAATCATTTAAAATGTTTAATAGTGCTTTAACAAGATTTGAGAAAGGCACTGCAGGTCAATTATCATTAAAGTGTTAAAATACTGAACTGAATGTGGCTGGAGCCGAATGCGGTCCAGTGCTGATGAAGCTGACCTCTGTCTCAAAGCCAGGGCTCTCGCTCAAGCATCCAGTCACTCAGGGCAACTATACGACCACTACAGCTATGCCATCGAACCAGACACAGCGAGCAATGTTCCCTCCAGTGCTGCTCTTGCTGAGCAAAACCTATTACTGCTCAGACTTTCAGAGGCATGAGCAAAGAAACGTGTGTTAAAAGGAACAGTTCACCCACAAATGAATACGTGATGGAAAATCTCCTCATCCTCATCCATGAGTTCGTTTCTTCATCAGATTTGGAGAGTGTAGCATTGCATCACTTGCTCAGCAATGGATCCTCTGCAGTGAATGGGTGCCGTCAGAATGAGAGTCCAAACAGCTGATAAAAACATCACAATAATCCACAAGTAATCCACACCGCTCCAGTCCAGCAATTACCATCCTGAGAAGTGAAAAGCTGTGTGTTTGCAAGAAACAAATTTGTTTTTATCTGCAAACCATCACTAAAATACAAGTCCTCTATCCATAATACTGTTTTCTCCAGTGAAAAAGTCATCTGGTCTGAATCAAGAGAGAAATCTGCACAGATCAAGCACCGTTTACAAGAGAAAACAACTCAACAAATATGCGTGTGAGTTTGATGTGAAAGACAACAGGAGATGGACTTTTTCACTGGAGGAAGAGTTATTATGGATTATGGACTCATATTTTGTCCTGAAGCGATGGGTTAAATTTAAAACATGTTGAAAGATTTGTTTTATTTGATGTCATTATTGCAAAATAGAGCCTGACAGCATGATCAGGACCCTGAAGGTTTATTTTATGATAATGACTGGCCGCCTGTAAATTATCCTACATATTACACAGCTGCTTACCAAATGCATAAACATATGGACATGAAATATTGATTCGAGTTTGAAATGATTTCATTATGTTAGAAGAAAGAGACATGGAGTGATACGAGAGACATGAAAGAAGCACAACTAGAAAATCACTTGGCCTGTGATGAATCAAGAAATCCAGAGAGACGAGCAATAAAACACATGCGCTATACACTGTAAACAATGATTTTTTGAAGTTGTAAACAAAACAAAGATTATTGGAGTATGTTTTAGAAGAAAATACTATTTCACTCTTTCATGTTTAGCTCAGTATGTTACTTCTTTGTCATTATTTGTGAAATTTAGCCATTCCTGAGTGTAACTTGAAAATCTTATGCCATTTTTTTCTTTCCTTTATATTGTTTTACTTGCAAATACTTACAAAAATGTGCCAAGATATTTGTTATTTGTTAGTATGATGTATATCCCATGCATTAGAGTTATATATTAAAAACTTCAAAGATAAAAAAAACCCTCAAGATTGTTTTGTGAGGTTATTTTGAAATATATATATATATATATATTTATTTTATTTTTTTTCAGTAAAAATAAATAAATAAATAAAAATCATGCATGCCTGTGTGGGCTTCAATGTATTTATTCAAATCTGTTACACTGAGGAGGAAAAGTTTTTTTCAAAAGTTTCAAAAAGATTTTTATTTTTTATTTTTCCATGTTGCACATTGTTGGAATTTCAGGTATAACTTACCATTTGCAACTGTAATTGTTTTGTGAATATTGTTTATGCACTACATTTTTTGTCACTGTATGAAATTATTGGGAAATTGCATTGTTTTTGTAAGCAGTCATTGTTTTTGAAATAGGCCAGAAAACTACTTCAGGAGATGTAAAGGATTGCAGGCATATGGTTTCGCTGAAGTAACAAACTTCATTATTCAGTGAAGGGAGTGACTTTTTTCCCGCAAGCAACATCTAAATTGCAAAAACAAAACCCCAAAAAATTCTCCTGTTTTTTGAAGGGCTTTATTAAGTCTTTAATGTCACAGCAAAAAATAAAACTAAAAAATCAGAAACCGAGCAGCATCCAGGTTGCATTATCCTAGATCTGAATGTGCCATCCGAGCAGCTGCCATTGATAATGGACAGCTTTCTCCAGATATATGAGCAGTCTGAGCCAGAGCAATATCACAAGTGTGTGCTGCTGTTGTGATGATGCTGCTCTTGGAGGAGTTGTGTGGGCGTGCGCGAATTTGAACAGAGAAATGACAATGATAAACCAAAGCAGGTCGCAGGGACTATAAGAGTAGGGCCGCCGAAAAATCTTGAGACTTATAGAAAAATGTGATTGCATTTGAAAAGGTCTCGGGCTGTCACTAAGAACTCCGAATGGATGAGGGACAACGGCGTTCAGATGGCAATCTTGAAATGGAAATTATACCACATCTGCTCTGGTGAAATCTTTCTCTGAGCGTCAAAAACAAACAGAAAGTACAAACTCGTTCAGATACACAGTATAACAGAAGACAAGATGATTCAAATCAATTAAAAATGAATGAAAACTTGATTTGCTGCATGAACACAATGTGAAACTCAGTAAGCCTACAACTTTCAATCTTACAACTAGCAAAAATTCAGAGAATGTTTTGCTATCATTTCCATTAAATTATGGAAATGTTATTTCAAAATGTTCTCTGAAAGATCTAAATGCCAAGTTTTTTTTTAAATGTTTAAAAAAAAATTTTTTTTATTTTTTTTCTTGATGATGCATGTGTTAATGTTAATGATTTTGCATTAGGGGAACGTTACTTTTGAATGTTCTCTGAATGTTCTAAAACAAGTAGTTACATTTAAAAAATGTTAGAAGAAATATCCAACTAAAACGGTCCAGAAAAAAAAAAAAAAAGACTGGACAACTTTCAACGAACATTCTAATAATGTTACTGGAAGAACGTTTGCTCATAACGTTGAGAGAACCTTTCCAGAATGTTCTCTGTTAGCTTGGCTGTCATTGAACACTAGCATGCATTTTAAATTAAACTCTGAGCCATTAATGTGATAAATGCAACATATCAGGACAAAAATTATTCAAAGTCAAGGCAAGGTTCATAAGATCGCTAAACAGTTTCACAATTGATTTCACAGACAGATGCCAAATGAGTGTACTTACAAAACATTTTTATGCATAGTAAACCTCAAAGCACTTTACAGTCATAAACCAGTTACATTTGCATTAGAGGTCAAATTAGAGCCCACACAGACATATCTCTTGAATGAGCTGGCCAAGTCGCCCGCAATACACCTATTAGCGGTTGATCGTCTTGAAATGACAGTAAATAATGACTTTTTGAAAACATTTTTTGAGCGAACTATCCTTTTTAAAGGCTCAGTTCCAGCTCAGTATCATACAGAGTTCATATATTGATATTCAAATGCTGTTGCGACGTCCCTTCACTTCAGTCAGGGCAGCCATCAATCTACAGATGACAGTCAACACCCTGTTAGAGCCCAATTCTCCAGAGCCGTTGACCTTGTGAGAGAACCGTGTGAATATTCCCACCAAATTACCATCAGTGGCATGAGTCCGTGTCAAAACCACAACCAAAGTCACCATTGTTTCCATATAATATTATAAAACATAACAATATCGAGTTCAGCACCTGCAATCAGGTGGGTGATTATATACTCTGTCATTTTTAAAAATGAATATGCATAAATATTAGTGATTGCATAGTGACAGACTGAATGGACTAACAAACAAACTAATACAACAAAACATGAAAGAATTATTTAAATCTTTAGTGTTGCTGGTGGTGTTTTCCCTCCAAAATGATGTCACTTCCTGGAGGATGATGTCATGAAGTAACTGTTTTTGTTAGTTAAATGTGGGTCTGTTATGCTTTTTGAATATTTATAAATAATAGTGCTGTCAAACGATTAATAGCGATTAATCGCATCCAAAATAAAAGTTTTTGTTTACATAATATATGTTTGTGTATACTGTGTATATTTATTATGTGTATATAAAAGCACACACACAGTATATATTTTGAAAATATTTACATGTATTTACATGTATATATTTATATTAATATAATTTATATTATATATAAATATATTTAATATATAAACATAACATATTTTTCTTAAATATATACATGCATGTGTTTGTATTTATATATACATAATAA
>JAFVLL020018811.1:0-11457 GCA_021397915.2 Tor tambroides
GACCCAATGAGCATTTCGCTGCCCAATGGTCATGCCTTAACTTTGCTAATTTTATTAATGCATTAGTATTGCATCCTTCTCATGGGCATTTAATAATTTTTTTGCTTTTATTCTTGAGTTCAATCTTTTTTTTTGGCTCATTTTATCTGTAAAAGAAAACCTGCCTAATAATTCTGCACACCTGAAATAAGGAGTTTTTGACTTTCAGCCTTCATGGACAATTATATATCACTTATAAATGATTAAATACAAAATCAGTAGTTATTAAGATTGATGTGGTTTGGAATTGGTAAAATGTTCTTTGGAAAAAAAATATGACCAGAATATCAACTTGCCTAATAATTCTGCACACACTGTAGTATCTAAAAAGCAGTATTTGAAATAAGTAGTATGTTCAAATTCAAGTATCTATAAAAAAGTAAGCAAAAAGTATCTGGATGACCGACTGCAAGATTCTGAAGTGCACATCCAATGGACACTTTACTAACCCATGAGGCCACGGAAGAGGATTTGCGTATGGCAGTGATGCAGCTGATGCTGTATGTCACACGACATGACAACATGACGAATGCAGTATGTCCAAATTACATTCATACTATGCCCTTTCATACAATATGAGTGAGCCATTGAATCACTCATTCACCAGTTTTTTTTTTCCTTCAAAAATGCAAAAACAAAATGAGCTGGCAATGTTGTGTCTACCATGTAAATTACTTAATATTAACTTTTATTTTATTGAATTGTTGTATAAGAGCAATAGCACACAATCATGCTGCCTTCTCGTTACTCCAATAAATTCTCAGAAACAGCCCAAACTGTCGTAGTTAATGTGACATTTTCAATTTAATCTTTTGAACTAGCACTTTGACTGGGAGCTCCTAGAATAGTCACCATGCTTCACCTCGCTAGCAACAACGACTCTTGTCAATTACTTACCTTTGCTAAACTCTCTGAGAGTTGTCATGACAGGTTGATGAAACCTGAGAGGTCTTTAAAAGGTTTTGAAACTTTGATGCTTCAAAAAGTTAAGAAAGACATTGTAAAAGTAATCTATATGCACTGAGTAAGAGACATGACCGGTTTAGATTAAGAACATTTTATTTAGGCTTTTTATTCACTGTGACGTCTCAGTGAGTCATTCTTACCACTTTTCCACCAGGACTGGTGCCGGAGCCGGAGCCCAGTTGGGAACCAGGCTGCACTTTTCCACTCAAAATCCTGGGCCAGTGCCCAAATCTTGGTTCCGAACCAGCTCCGAAACCTTGCGGGTCTCAAACAAGAGAACCTATGACGTCAGTGAACCTATTACCGCTTTTCCACCGGGGGCCAAGATTGGCACTCATTCAGAACCGGCTCGTGTTTCCACTGGCAGGGAGCCATTTGTGTTAAGAACATGAATGAAAGAACACGTGAGTGAATAAAGGATGACAGAATTTTCATGTGAACTAAACTTTTAAGTTATCATTTGTAATTTTGGGAACTCTTTAGACTAGAAAACACATATTCATTATTAATTAAGAGTTTTCTCTCAATAAACTCCTAACTACTGCTTATTGACAGTAAGTAAGGTAGTTGTTGTGGTAGTTATGTTTAAGTATTGCGTAGGGTTAAGGGATCTAGAATATGGTCATGCAGAGTAAGGCATTAATATGTGCTTTTTTCCCCACTAATAAACAGCCAATATGCTAGTAATATGCATGCTAATAAGCAACTGGTTATTAGTAAATAGTGTTCCCTAATATAAAGTGGGTCACACTTTATTTTAAGGTCCAATTCTTTCTATTAACAAACCATTAACTATGACGTTTGCCTCAGTAAACTCCTAATTTGCTGCTTATTAATAGTTAGTAAGGTAGTTGTTAAGTTTAGGTATTAGGGATGTAGAATATTGTCATGCAGAATATGTGCTTTATATGTACTAATAAACAGCCAATATGTTAATAATAGGCATGTTAATAAGCAACTAGTTAATAATGAGAATTGGTCCCTATAATAAAGTGTTACCATAAAGTGTTACCGTAATTTCTTTCTTTCAATCTATTTCTGAAATTCCTGGAAGGCCATGACCTACAGAGTTCAGTTCCAACCCCAATAGAGTGGGGGAACTATGACGTCACTTTGTAGGCGGATCGGCTGTTGGCATGAATCTGGTTCCATCGACAAAAAGCCAATAGGATTTTTCCATAGTCTTTTGGATTATTGCAAAAAATAGGCTCTATGTTCAATCATAGTTCACGAAACTTACACGTTTTGTCCATCAAGATAATCTTCACAAAATAATATAACTTTGATGAATTTTGAAGCCTAAATAAAAGTGCCAGAAATTAAAAGCTAAACTTAGGCTATAAACGAACTACACCATGGTCGCTCGCCTTCAGCGTCACCACCACCACGATCCTAACAACTTTTCAAACTTATTTTTAACGTTCAGTGAAAAGGATTTACACTATATATGAATTTTAATCCACGCTACATGAACCTTTTCATATAAACTGGAATAAATACAAAACTAGAGCCAAACTAAAACTGAAATGAGACATTAGTCATAAATAGTATAGTGAATAAATTAAATAATCTGAACTAAAGGACATTTAAAACACGTATTTCTGTACATTTCGAAATAAGGTGTATTAAAAGTCAATAAATCCTTGATTAATATGAATATTTTAATTAAAAACGTATATTCACATACTATTCAATAAAATTCTAGTGCATTTAATCTATTAAATAACAGCAGAGTGAGCGAGTTTTTGGATGTGGCAAGATTAAACTTATTTTAATGAACAAAGTACCACATTTCAGCTCTCATTTTGTTAGGGTGGGTACACAAAATGTTATTTTAGCCTTGCTTCTAGGAAATCCTCAATCTATATGCTTTCTAACAGCTTCATGTGGCCGTAAACATTTAATTTTAATGTGGCTTTAAGCACTGCATCATTAAAGTTTCACTTTCACCATGTAAATCCGGCAAATGTGGTGTTTACATGGAATAATCGTAATATGAGTTTACCTTATGGTACGAACCCAGAGTCTCTGCATCAGTAGGAAAGTGATAAAACGAGCATCTTCTCTCCGAGGACTTGTGTTGCATTTCGGGGCAAAGCAAAAAAACATTGTGGAACAACAATATAAAATGTGGGAAACTATTCATTGGTTATTCTACAATTAATTGTATTACAAATTATACTACAATTGGAAAATACTGTAAATTGAGAAACTGTTCGGCGTGATGACGTTTAATGTCTCCGACAGCGCCTGTAGTCCCATTTAGCAACCGTCTTTTTTAAGAAATATAACAGTTTAAAAAAAATCAAGAGTGTGGTGTAACTGGTGCGTTTTATGTCGTAGAATAAAACGTGAAATTATCCTGAGCTTGTGTGAACCACGGACCTTATTTAAGGGATTTAACCAAAATCCCATTCAAAAAACCCATTGACTCTATAGGACGATGGAACCAGAAGTGCTAAAATGCTAACTCGCTTCTGGGTTTTCGCCTACAAAGTGACAATCATAGTTCCACCACTCTATTAAACAAATAATCATTTAAAGGTGACATATCATGAAAATCTGACTTTTCCAGGTTTTAAGTGCTATAATCAGGTCCCCAGTGCATCTACCAACCAAGGAAACGTGAAAAAGATTAACCCAGTATCTTTGTTTTAGTAAGCCTTTTCTGCAAGCGTCTGAAAAAAACGAGTGCGTCTGATTTCGCTACCCCTAGTAACATTGCAAAGGGATCTCATTATAATATTACCACCCCTTAGTCTGTAAATTTCCACCCACGGCGCCGTCATTTTGATTTCGCAAGCGACAACGGCGTACCAATTCTAATGCCATGGCGAAAATTTGAGCAAAACATACTAACTTGTTCTGCCTTTGGCTGCACAGACGATCACAGGACACTGTTTACAGTCCCAGCCTCAGAGGAGACAACAGAGCAGTGGATTTATTGATTTATTTACTGTATATTGGTGCTGCCACACAGATCTAAAATAAACATGTGATTTCTTTCCCAGCTGTTTACCTCCACAGACAACGTAAACAATGTGTGTGAATGAGAACTAGTTTAGTACTCACATGCTGTGACAGCCGCTTTCTGTCCATGTGCTTTGGATGTGTGCACTCAGAAAACCGTATATGTGACCCTGGAACACAAAACCAGTCTTAAGTCGCTGGGGTTTGTAGCAATAGCCAAAAATACATTGTATGGGTCAAAATTATCGATTTTTCTTTTATGCCAAAAATCATTAGGATATTAAGTAAAGATCATGTTCCATGAAGATATTTTGTAAATTTATTACCATAAATATATCAGAACTTCATTTTTGATTAGTAATATGCATTGCTAAGAACTTCATTTGGACAACTTTAAAGGCGAATTTCTCAATATTTCGATTTTTTGCACCCTCAGATTCCAGATTTTCAAACAGTTGTATCTCAGCCAAATATTGTCCGATCCTAACAAACCATACATCAATGGAAAGCTTATTTATTCCGCTTTCAGATGATGTATAAATCTCAATTTCAAAAAATTGACACTTAAGACTGGTTTTGAGGTCCAGGGTCACATATCAGAAGTTTAAACTAATATGGTTTAAAACACATTAACCAAATCAGAACCAAAACAGATGTTTTTTTTAGCAGGTACCAGCTGTAATGGGCTGGAAAGGGGGCGGGGAGCAGCAGTTCATTTGCATTTAAAGAAACAGGCACAGGCAAAATGTCAGAAATGTAGAATTCTATACAGTATGTAGCTAAAATCTTAACCTACAATATCAGAAACATGTTCATGATTTCACTACATACAATGAGGGATCAAGTGAAAGGTATAAAGCATTTGTGCTACTCTACATAATATCTAGCCACCACACATTTCTGCAAAATTCAGCATTTACACTAAACAATATAGGCAAATTGATCTTTTCCTTAAGCTGCACCTGAGCACCTGTTTTGTTCCCTTAGGAGTTCCCATAATGCAACTGGTCTTTGTGTGCTGCTCAGTGGTAGTGAAGGTGGTGAAATGAGGTGCTATTTCAAGTTTGACACGAGGCTCTTGGCCTTTGAAGTCTAAAGTACAAGAAGATTACTTTTATACCGATGCTGTCAACAACCATATATTGAAAGATGAGCAGCGTATCTTTCAGTCCTGCTGACCTGTGCAATCTAACAGTGTTTTCCATTAGAGATGGGACCTTTGGACAGACCAATATCTCAGGCCTTCTAAAATAACACCGATGGCTGTAACAGAGGGACCGTGGTCAGAGCGAGAACGGCAGCTGCAAGGGTCCGGAGCCCCTGAAAGTGATGGGCATGTTCGGCATTGACGTTCTTCAATGCATTGTTCTAAACAAAATGGTTCACGTGGGTATTGTCTTTCCCTACGACGAGTTAAGCTGCACTTGTGCTACAACCCGTCGGAATGCGAGAACGCTGATGCTCTCTAAGGTGCCTGTCGAGATCGACCTGTCTGTCATTGTTGCTTGTAAAAATAACCACATCATTCTTCAGAAAGCAGCTGCCTACACGACTGAGGGCGACAATCAACCAGGACTAGGAGGAACAAAACGGAGCAGCTCCCTGATTACTGATGGGATCTTCAGACACTAACAAAAACAGTACAACAGCAGTATCTTTTTTGGGCAAAAGAATGGTATTCTTAAAAAAATATATATATAGTACGTTAAAAATGGATACAGTTATGGATAAATAAATCTAAATTGCCTTTACCTGCAGTACAGAATCCTTCACTAGCTGCACACACAACAAGCTGCCTCATTGCTGACAAAACATAGAAGACATTTACAAGTTTTGTTTCCTACAGTGAATTGTAGGTAATGCAGTAATTTCCAGCTAATGCAGTATTATTTTTGTTTTCTGTTTCATAAAGTATAGGCTATCGTTACTATTTCGGAGTGTGTAATCGCTGCACTGAGTGCACTCGCCTCAGTGCGTGAGTGAACTTTGAATCAAAATGAATCAAACTGAATCACGAGACCCGTTCGAACAATGAATCAAAGGAGTGATTCATTCGCGAATCTAGCATCGTTAGTTCTGATTCTAAACAGCTGATAGAAAACAAATATGACATGACTGCTGAAATATTTCCAGGGAAAATGATTATAAGTTCGGTGTAAGGTCATCTCCATTGTCATCAGGGTAACACTTTAGTATAGGAACCAATTCTCACTATTAACTATGCTTATTAGCATTCCTATTATTAACATATTGGTTGTTTATTAGTACATCCCTAATCCTACCCAATACCTAAATTTAACAACTACCTATTATATAACAACTAATACAACTATTATTAAGCATCAAATTAGGAGTTTATTGAGGCAAAAGTCGTAGTCAATGGTTTGTTAATAGCGAGAATTGGACCTTAAAAGTGTGACATTTCTGGACTACAGGTACTTCACTGGGCATCTACAAAAGGTACAAAACGCTTTTAATCTGACTTAAATTCTAATGCTGATGGTAATTAAAACAACTGTATTATATAAAAAATAATAGAAAAATCACTAGTGATCTCTCAGACTTTTGGAATATTAATTTGATATAACCATCTGATCAACCTTCTGATTAAATGTAATTAATGTCATATGATGTACACCAGAGACATGTATGAGTAAAAATGATAAATGGACTTGCTTGTGATTCCATTAGCAGTTATTATATTTTGAAAGAGCTGATATCCGTGACCTCCTGTGGGGCTCAAAGTTTAGCTGTAAGTGTTGATCTTCCACAGCAGACAGAGTCTTTGAAGTGAACTACTTACTACTATAGTACTCAAGGTATTATCAAGCTCAAGGGCCAAACCATTAGGAAATCTTTGTTCTTCCGTTAAGTTGAATATGTTTGGAATAATAATGAAAGGCTTACCCACTCAGAAGAGGTAAAAACGTACTGCCTTCAGTGTGACCTAATACATAAAACAAGATTTTGCTTAAATATACATCAAAATAGTAATAATTTAGAATATAGACAAACCAATGAAAGTTTCTAAATCACTTATTTATATTCACAAGTTAGCTAATTGACACAATGAGATTTGTGAAGTGTTGCTGTATGTTTATGGCATAAAACATATGAAGATACTTCCTGAGGCACCAGTCACTTCATATCAATGTCTTATTTTTCAGTTATGTGAAAAAACCAGTACTTTTTATTTTTTGGACAGACAGAAAATCCCTTTAACTATCCCTTTAATAACAGCATATGGTAAATATGGACAAACTGCCTCTGCAAATAGATACAGTGGTTGTTAGTTGAAGCTCACTGACAGGGATACCTCAGGGACACAATCAGCACATCTCTGCCCTGCTTCACCAAAGACAGTAAGTTATGAGATCCACCAAGCTAGAATGTATAACACTACTGCCATTTGGAAACAGCCTGTATTCAAGGCTAAAGCATGACAATAACCTTTAGCAAGCTGTGCTTGCACTGATGCCTGCAGCCCGCAGTAACTGGTGCCAACTGCAGGGAATCCATTACAGTGTGGGCAGCTTCTGCACAGTATATGGTGGGAGTTATTAGATTGGATGGGGTCATTTTGTAGGACCAGGTTCACTTTCTTGTTCTATAATGCTCCTTTTTTATATATATGCGAGTTCAGTCCAAGAGAGGCTCCTCCAGAGAGATTATGCTTAATCACTGTACATAGTGCATTTAATCACTGTACAGTGCACCCATAGTGCATTTAAACCATGCATGTGCTATATTTAATACAAGCACATTTCCCCATCAGTTTATTATTACAGAAAATTAACTACTAGTACCATAAATAATGAGAGTGGATCAATACTGTATGAGTGTGGTTCTGTCCTAAATCACTGGCACACATCCTCCCCTTGTGGCTGCTCTTGGTACTGTCAAACAATAATAAGACATTTTTATTTTTTTGAAAATAATGCCAAACACTTTTGTATAAATTTATTATTACAACCATACTGTCTTCTGAATAGTGATTCTCATCTGGTGGAAAACCATATAAATATTAACATGTAACAAATCTTATAATAATGCATGGTTGGGATAGCAAAAATATACAGGCTAATCACATGTATTATTCTAACATGAAGGTTAAATTATCTCCCATATGTTTTGTTGTTGATAAAAGGTCATGCATAAAATGAAACTTTTTATTTATTTTATTTTTATTTTTATTTTTTTTTTGTAAAGTTTTGTTGCAATGAGAATTAAAAAAAATGTTTTATGCCAAATACAATTAGTTTTATAAATGAATGTGTGTGTGTATATATATATATATATATATATATGTGCTTCTTTGTTTGTTTGTTTGGACGTATGCAGTGAATTGTAATACTAATACTTTTTTAAAGTTTAATAAGGGCATTTTTGTATCTGGGTCCTGAAGCAAATCCAGTTGGGAACCACTGTTCTAGAAAGATCTCTCTTCTTGCTGCTAGCCACTTAGCCCAGTTGAAAGCATTATTTAAACCCCAGAAATCCCAGATCTTTCACAGTCCTGTGAGTATAGTAGAAGAGATATAAGCTCTCAAGCTAAGTAGGTAGTAAAATATCTGCTCTGTGAGTGCTCACCAGTAGCAGAAGATATTTTTTTGCAAGAAAGTTATATGACAGTCCATTGCAGGCCTGAAGACAAACAGCCAGACTGCATCATCCTTCCTGATTCACACTAGTGGTTGAGAGCTTGACTGTGCTTCTCCATGCATTAGAAGGAGTGGCAGGTTTTCCCGCTGTGCCACAAATGGGTTTTCCAACAGCCCAGAACCCAATCCAACTGAGGAAAACAAACAGCCAAAGGCACCCAAAGGGAAAGAGACGGGGCTGCGTGTTTAAATCGCTGGCCCTCTGTGAAACCTCATGGTTTCTCTTGTATAACAAAATGTCAGACAGTCTGAATGTATAATTACATCTTCAGTGTGACTTCTGACATGTTCGGTCTGCACTGTCAGAATAACTGTTGATGACATTTATTATCACCAGCACTGTTTCGTGTTTTGCAAAACACAACTGGTTACACTAGAAACAAACAGGGTGAGATCAGTCGCTATTTATCTGAGTATGCACTTTTTCTCTAAACAAACCAGACTCTCAAAGTATCATTTGACTGCTGCTGGTTAAACTGTTTGTTTATGCTGACACTGGGTGAGCAAGATAGTGGATTCGTATTTAATATCAATTAGTTATCATCTCAAGGCAATTACTCACCAAAAATTTATACATTTATTTGATGAAAAATACATTAAAAACAATAGCATTGTGAAATATATATATTACAGTTTAAAGTGACTGCTTTTAATTTTAATATATTTTCAAATGTAATTTATTCCTTTGATGCAAAAGCTGAATTTTCAGCATCATTACTCCAGTCTTCAGTGTCACATGATTCTTCAGAAATCATTCTAATATGCTGATTTGCTGCTCAGGAAAAAAATATTATTGTTACAAGTTTTTGCTGCGTAATATACTGTGAAAACCTCATGACATGAATAGAAAGTAAAAAAAAAAAAACCTTTCGTAGCATTATAAATGTCACTTTTGATCAATTTAACATGTACTTGCACTAAAAAAAATTACAGACCCCAGACATTTGAATGGTTATGTACACGAAAATGTATTGGTAATTTTCTACCAGGACATTATCAATTTTTACATTTCTGTGAACTATAAAACAAAGCAATGCAGTGCAAAATTCACAATACAGGTAAAAAAAGATCAATAAAATAATATGGGAAAAAAATCAATATGGAAAATTCCTTCATATTAATCGTACAATGTGTTCTATTTTTTTTTTAATTTATAGTATACATATAATTTTATTTGCGTTACTTGCATTTTTTAGAATGCATGCATAATTTTATTTGCTTCACTTGCAATAAGAATGATTTAAAAAAAAAAAAAAACAACACCTTGTGAAAAAACATTAATGAAAATTTGTGGTGGGCGTGGACATGCATGTTTATGCATGCCACTGTTGGCACTCAAGGCTGTATACTGTGAATATAGTCACAGCTAATGGCTTTACACATCTTTTAGCAGTGACTATATTTACAATACAGCACAGTCTCTTGCACCTTACTGCTTACATAAAGAATAGGTAGTGCTTACCAAAACAACTTAAAGGGCAACAATAAAGAGCATAAACGGTCATTTTTTCCTATAGTTTCACCAAAAGCACCTTATAACAGTAATCTGCATGTAGCAGTTTGGAGTTAAGTGTTCAAGTGCTCAATAGTGATAAGGCTCTGAGGAACTCATGAGATCAAACCTGAGATGTTTATATGACTTAATCACTACACTCCTACCACCAGGGAAATATATTTCCTACTCGTAAGCCTTGCAATCTATTTACAACCATTTGCCTTCTCAGATTCTGCCTGCTTTTATATAAAATCCTGCTGGAAACATCAACGAAATTAGATTCATATTTCAGTCACCTTTCTTTGTCTAAACACAGGCATGCATGCTAGTTCTCTGTTCGTGTGGCTCTGGAGGGATTTGCTTGCATTTGTGTAGGCTCTCTCTGACAGCTTCATGACCACACAAGTCCGCAGGTGTTCTAAAAATGAATCATGCAGGGTTGGTGGTTTGAAGTCATTGAAGCCTCTCCTCTTTGCTTGAAATGCAAATGTTTGCTTCCCTAGCTCTTTGCTACAAGCCAGCAGGAGGTCTGGGGCAAGCAGACCATGACCCCTTTAAAAGCAAATGCTTTTTGCTGGCTGTTCTGAGGTCAGCTGTGTGCCTTGGTGACAGAGTGGTTCAAGCATTAGTATTCACCCTACACTGACGCTACCTGTCAGATGAAGGGCCTCACGTCTATGGAAGACAGCTAAGACAACGGCACCTTGCGGACGGATGTGTTTCCTCTGTGAATCGATTTTTCCTTTAAATGCTCTGTTAGACCCAAACAGTGTGGGAAAAAGTTTTTTTTTAATTTATCTGCTCAGTTCTCAAGGTGAGAGAACGAAGATCGAGGTGACACGGTCTGATTATGTGACTTTAAAATGGGAGAGCTTGGAGGAAAAAAAAAGAGGAAGGGAAATAAAATGCTTCATTTTCTGTTTATTAACTGTCAACATTATCTGCACACAGGAACCAATGAGTCAGTGTTTCTCAATGACTTCTGGCCAGGTCTCAGTACACTCTCACTTGATGACACAATTAACTACACAAACATTCGGCATGCAGAAGCCCCCTTGGCAACAATGCATACTTGCACCCTTGACTGCCATCTGGTGCTGAGTTTCCTTGTGTTGAGGACCCTGTTTCAATGTTTTTCCCTTTCTAGTTGGATAAGGATATACACTACCAAAGCTGTGTTTATTTAATACAGTAAAAACAGTAATATTTTGAAATATTATTACAACTGAACCTGTTTTCTATTTGAATATACACTGCTCAAAAAAATTAAAGGAACACTTTGAAAACACATCAGATCTCAATGGGGAAAAATATCATGCTGGATAT
>JAFVLL020018812.1:0-14990 GCA_021397915.2 Tor tambroides
ATATTTTAAAATATTACTGTTTTTACTTTTTTTTTTTTTTTTTTTTTAAACAGCATAAAATGAGCATAAGAGACTTTAAGTATTTGTAAAAAAAAAAATCTTACCGATCCCCAAAACTTCTAAGCAGTAGTGTACTTTTGGGGACATTCAATAAAAAAGCTATTTATGTATTTGTAATAATAATAAAACCTTTATATTAGGGTAAGAGCAACCGTCTATAGCAACTATAAGCTTAATTTAGTCATCAAAAGGACTCCATTTAAACAGCTAGGTGAATCTTGTGTGTTGTTTGTTTCTCTTTCTTTTGATAGCATCTCTCTCTCTCTCACCAATTTGTGTTTTATGACAGGGTGAGAAATTAGCAACAAAACAAATTCCCACCGTCATAACTGAACACAGCCCTGCCTTATCTACCAGACATTGTGACGGGTGACTTGAACTGGACTTTGTGTTGTTGTTACTGAACAGCATTTCTTGTCACATATTTTGATGAATGTGAAAGAAAAGATAGTGAGGTATGTGTCAGATTGGTTAAAAGTCACCGTGCCATCATTCCTAACAAATGAATCTACATACTTGATCTGAAAAATAATCCATTTTTAAGTTTTAACTTAGACACAATATCTTTTAAGCACACAAAATTGCTGAAAAATCTCCTTTTAATGACCTTCTCAGAAAGGAAAATGGTTAAAGAAATTAAATGTTTTTATATTTCAAAGCAATACAAGCAAAAAGGAAGTCCATCGCTTAGATGCACTACCATCCAAAAGTTTGGGGTCTATAAGAAGTCTGTTATGCTCACCACGGTTGCATTTACATGATTAAAACCACAGTAATATTGTGAAATAACTAAATTTCCAAAGTTTTTTCAAAACATTTCTTTTTAAAAATGTCTTTACTGTGACAATTGATCAAATTAATGCATCCTTGCTGAATAAAAGCATTAATTTCTTAAAAAAACACTTATGAATGGTAGTACAACTACACTTGTGTTGACACGATGACTGTGAGTCAGGTCTGTCAGGTCAGTGCGATTATGTTGTTGTACCGTGAGTTTGGCCTCAGTCTGTCTCTCTCTCTTCTGACTCTCTTTCAGGTCAGACTCTGTGTTCTTCAGTTTTCCTCTCACATCCTCTAGATCTCTCTCCAAACTCTGCTTCTGCAAACACACCTGAGAGAAAGACAAACAGTCAGCAGAAGGATTAGATTGTGTGCCAAGAGAAAGAGCACAGACCTTCATCATGCCGTGTTTGTGGCAGACTGAGTATGTGTCACTCATTTTCATGCAGGATGCCACATAAACCAATGTTATAGAAACTATGGAAAACAAATGAGATTTATTTACAGAATGTAAAATGCAAAACGTCTCTTCCACGTGTCTTGCAGTTTAACCAGATGATGTACAAACCATGCAACATTTACAGAACTGAATCCAAAGGCTTATTCATGTAAATTAGACATTCATGCAAAGCACACATTTGAAATGTTTATGCTCACTTTGTGCTTTTATTTCTCTCTATACAGATGTGTAAAACATCCAAGATTATGTAAAACATCCAAGTATGGCCGTAAGCAGAGTAATACGATCTGTAGCTATCAGAATTTCAAAACAGCACATTCCATGACCTCAATTCAGGTCATGGTATCAGTTCTGTGTCCCATCAGCATAGAAACACCATTATTGATCTGGCATGTTTGCATCACGTGTCTCTTATTTTAACACACAGTATCTTATCAGCTATAAAAGAATCACTAATTCTATACAAGTAACAAAATAGGACTCAAGACTTTTTATCTTCAATTTCTGAAAAGCTGTTTTATACTCTATGAAATATGAGTGAACTGTATGTGTTAAGTGTGATATTTTACTACAAACACACACACCAAACCCCTGGGTCATCTCCATATCTTCTTCCTGTACTCAAGTCTCTGGAGAAAAGGCATTTCTGAAAAAACATGCTATGAGCTTCAAACATACATCACACTGAGATTACAACACTGACCTTCGCTCTAGTGTCCTCTGAAGAGGAAAAACAGAAAGAGAAAAAAGGAATAGAAGTGTGTGAGAAAACATGAGCAGTGGGAGCATGAGAGAAAGAGAGAGGTGACATTAGTGCATTGACCAGCGGACACCTGCAATGGAGCTCCCATGAGACAAAGAACGAGAGCCAGAGAGAATAAACAGAGACAGAGGAAAAGGACAGAAGCTACAGTTTAATATAGAGTAGAGGTTAGATTTCTGGAAACATCTAGTTTCTGCAAATTACAAACAAAAAGTAGCTGACTGAACTGAAGCTATTTAAGGAAATAGGAGAAGCGAGTAGAGACAAGTGGTGCTTGTCTAAACACTCATCATTACATTGCTCTACGTGTTCTAGTTGGTTACCTGAGCACTGCTATGTGGTTTCTGGAGTCCAAAGTATACTGCGTACACTACGGTATGCGTACAGTGCATGTGACGTTTATTTCATAATCAGCATAGTGCACATGTTCTGTACATGCAAAGTCAGATTTTTTGAATCGAGAATAGGCCTGGCCTATTATTTCACAGTCGAAAAAAAATGGAAGAGATGTAACAACAACAATACTGAAAACGCAATATTGGTGCTTGGATGAGGGGGAGATACATGCAACTCTAATTTAAACTAGTACAACATTTTTATTGATCTTACGGAGAGAAACAGCACAGACACTGAATGAAGACGAGACATATAATGCTTATGTGTCGAAAAGCCTGTGTTTGCGAATGCTATAAGATGGAGTATACTTTAGGGATGGGTTATAAATACAACACCAACACCAATTTTTTACGTCTACTGTCAGTGTTTAATGTTAACTGTATGCACCATGGGTCTGAGAGTTACGCAATTTCAGTTCTCTGTATGCATGTGCTGTACATGTGGCAGAATTGACAATAAAGCAGACTTTGACTTAAACTCCTGGAGCCGTGTGGAGCACTTTTTACCATGGATGGATGCACTTTTTTGGGCGTCAAAATCTCAACACCCATTCACTGCCATTATAAAGCTTGGAAGAGCCAGGACATTTTTTAATATAACTCTGATTGTATTCGTCTGAAAGAACAAAGTCATATACACCTAGGATAGCTTGAGGGTAAGTAAACCATGGGGTAATTTTCCTTTTTGGGTGAACTATCCCTTTAAGTGGCTGTCAGTGTGTTGCTAAACAGTTACAAGGGTATTCACAGAGTGATTGCTAAAGCATTACTAAGGTGTTAAAGGGTGGATCTGAATTGTTGTTGGGACTTTGCTCAGATTTTGTGGGACCCCTCTTTAAAGTGGATTTTTTTGGCAGTTTTTTTGTTGCCTGGGCAAACACAAAGTAATAGCATAACTTCTAAATAACTTAAACTCACTACAAAGCTACATTATTTATATAAAGGCTGAGCAACGCCTACACTATTCTAGTCAGTTCAGCAAGGTTGATACATTTAGCTACTCCTCAGCCCTGGTACCTTATCGTGCTGAGCCTGCAGCGTGTTGTGAAGTGTTCTGGCCTGCTGGATCTCCTGGTTGAGTCTGTTGCTCTCCTGCTGATGCTGTCTCTCCAGAGCCTGTCTCTCTCTCTGCAGCTCCAACAGCTCCTACAAAACAAATCACAACCATCTCCATTCACTGCAGGACTTTAAGGAACAATTTTCTGTACATCTGCACTGAAATAGCATACACTGTGAAAAGAGCTATTATTAAAGAAACAACACAATCAATTCCAAGACAGGAACCTCATAACTCGAAGCTAAAAATACAAGAGCGATGAAGCTGTATATTTAGCAGCAGGGCAGTGCAGGAAACAATGAATCACAAGAGTGTCCATGTGCTCCGTCTCACCCTCTGATGTTCTCTCTCCATATCTTTCCTGCGCTGTTCCGCGTTGCAGCGGCTGGTTTCAGCATTCTGCCTTTGACACTTCAGTTCCTCCTGAAGGTGCTTCACTTTCTGCTCAGAAGCCTGGGCCTACATTCATACAGAGGCATGTTCTAAATATTTAATGCACAGTACAGACACTGATTTTTAACAAAAATAAATGATTAATAAATTACCCGGTCAGTCTCTTGTGTGATGCGGGTCTGTGCACGGGTCAGCTGGTCTTGTGTGCGCATCAGGCTCTGTTCGTTGGTGCTGATCTCTCTGTTAGCCTGAGCCAGGCGAGACTCCATGTCCCTCAAGCGCTCAGACTCCAGCTGTGCTTCACGCTGTAGGTCTGATACACGCACACGCAGCTCTGAGAGAGACAGACAGACAGTCAATAAATTATGTTACCATTCTGACTGATATTTTTGGCTCTTCTGAAATAAGTCTTTGATGTACTGTGTATCAAACGCTTAAGTTCGCAGCACAAAGCTTCCACTCCAATTCACCAAGAACATTTATGGAAACTAAGCTATGCATATTCATGAAATTTCTGAATAACACCACAATCTAATTAACACATGACTGCTTAAATTTATATATATATTAAATGTCTGTTCATATCAAAGTGATTATAGCGCACTAAAACTATAAAAATATAGATTTTTACTGTGTACTGCATTTCATTACTTGACAAACTTTAACTGAAATAAAATATAAAAAACATTACTTTTATTTTAGCTGCCAAAGTTTAATCTCATTTCATTTAGTTTATCTTGATGTACTTAAATAACTAAATCTAAAACTGAATTAAATGAATAAAAATTATATAGACAATTATAAAAAAAAGACAAAAACACAACAAAACTACTTTAAAGTTAATATAAAATTAAAATTAATATAAATATAAAAATAAAAAAAACTAATTCAAAAATATATAATATAATATAATATAATATAATATAATATAATATAAAGGTGCTGGTCATATAATTAGAATATCATCAAAAAGTTGATTTATTTCACTAATTCCGTTCAAAAAGTGCAACTTGTATAATGTATACATTCATTCCACACAGACTGGTATATTTCAAGTGTTTATTTCTTTTAATTTTGATGACTATAACTGACAACTAATGAAAACCCCAAATTCAGTATCTCAGAAAATTAGAATATTGTGAAAAGGTTCAATATTGAAGACACCTGGTGCCACACTCTAATGTCTGACTAATTAACTCCACAAAACACCTGCAAAGGCCTTTAAATGGTCTCTCAGTCTAGTTCTGTAGGCTACACAATCATGGGGAAGACCTTTGACTTGACAGTTGTCCAAAGAGCGACCATTGACACCTTGCAAGGAGGGCAAGACACAAAGGTCATTGCAAAAGAGGCCCAGCTGTTCACAGAGCTCTGTGTCCAAGCACATTAATAGAGAGGCGAAGGGGAAGGAAAAGATGTGGTAGAAAAAAAAAGTGTACAAGCAACTGGGATAACCGCACCTGGAGAGGATTGTGAAACAAAACCCATTCAAAAATGTGGGGGAGATTCACAAGAGTGGACTTTTGGCGGAGTCAGTGCTTCCAAGAACCACTACGCACAGACGTATGCAAGACATGGGTTTCAGCTGTCGCATTCCTTGTGTCAGCCACTCTTGGAGCAACAGACAACGTCAGAAGCGTCTACCGCCTGGGCTAAAGACCATGGACTGCTGCTGGGTGGGTCCACAGTTATGTTCTCTGATGAAAGTAAATTTTGCATTTCCTTTGGAAATCAGGGTCCCAAGTCTGGAGGAAGAGGAGAGGCACAGAATCCGGGCAGGGTCCAGTGTAAAGTTTCCCACAGTCAGTGATGGTTTTGGGTGCCATGTCATCTGCTGGTGTTGGTCCACTGTGTTTTCTGAGGTCCAAGGTCAACACAGCCGTATACCAGGAAGTTTTAGAGCACTTCATGCTTCCTGCTGTGACCAACATGGAGATGCAGATTTCATTTTCCAGCAGGACTTGGCACCTGGCACACAGTGCCAAAGCTACCAGTACCTGGTTGAGACCATGGTGACCACCTGTTCTTAATTGGCCAGCAAACTACCGCCTGACCTTAACCCCATAGAAATCTATGGGGTATTGTGAAAGAGGAAGATACGATATGCCAGACCCAACAATGCAGAGCTGAAGGCCACTATCAGAGCAACCTGGGCTCTCCTGCTTGCCTGAGCAGTGCCACAGACTGATCGACTCCATGCCACGCCGCATTGCTGCTGTAATTCAGGCAAAAGGAGCCCCAACTAAGTATTGAGTGCTGTACATGCTCATACTTTTCAGTTGGCCAAGATTTCTAAAAATCCTTTCTTTGTATTGGTCTTAAGTAATATTCTAACTTTCTGAGATATTGAATTTGGGGTTTTCATTAGTTGTCAGTTATAATCATCAAAATTAAAAGAAATAAACACTTGAAATATATCAGTCTGTGTGGAATGAATGTATACATTATACAAGTTTCACTTTTTGAATGGAATTAGTGAAATAAATCAACTTTTTGATGATATTCTAATTATATGACAGCACCTGTATATTTTTTTTACTCCTCACTTTATTTTCAGGACAATTCAGTATTTATTTCCCTTCAAATTCTCATTACTTACAATGAAAAAAATCTTAAAGATCCTAAGGTTTTCTTGTTATATTTCTTGTAATATTCCCCAAAATTGGTTTTGCTTCATTTGAAATATAATTTAGCATTTTTTTCTTTTGGTCATTTTGCTACCATCGTAGCAAAAACAGTTAATTAAAACCTTAAACCTTTAATTAAAACCTTTTTAATTCTAAGGGTCAAAGAGATGGAAGAAATAGTACAGTAATCAATAGATTTCGGTGCAAAAACCCTTCTGAACCACCTGCCACAGTGACAGTTTATTACAGCCTTTCTCAAGGAATTTACATTCCAGAAAAGTTTACATTCCGGATCCAGAGGCCATTGCAAGGGAAGTGTTTACTGGGAAGAATCAGTGTGTTGTAGAGCTGCAGAGAGCTGTCAGTGTCAGCTGTCTGCAGAGATGACCAACCCTGATGACCTCACTGATGACTCACCAACACATAGAGACAAAACAATGGAGAACATTCATACCATGCACACACACACACACACACAGAGTAATACTGATCTCTCTTGCTCAGCATACACACACACACACCCACTCTTTCACTAAACCGCCTCACAAATGTGTCCCATTCTGCCAACAGATAAGATCAGCATGTGTCAGTGTACACAATTCCCTCATCTCATTTTATACTGCAACAATGGTCAGTACTACAAATCCTCAAGACTCTGCGAACTGAATTGCAGAAACCAACTCTATTAACTAGTTACTTATTAGCATGCCTATTATTAACACATTGGCTCTAACTATTAATAAGCACCAAATCAGGAGTTTGAGGCAAAAGTTGTAGTTAATGGTTTGTTAATAGCGAAAATTGGACCTTAAAATAAAGTGTGACCAATATATGAATCTTATCTACTGTATGTGATTGATTATGTTTTGATGCTTGATAACATTTTAGAACACAGATTTAGTGTGAGATTTATTATATACTAAAGGTTTGAGTCAGTAATTTTTTTATAAGAAATTAATATATTAAGTAAAGATGCATTAAATTCAAAAGTAAAGACACATTATGAAAAGATTTATATTTTAAATAAATGCTGTTCTTTTTAAATTTCTAATCAAAGAAAAAAAAAAAACATTTTAAACAGCACAACCTTTTTCTACATTTAATAGAAAATTATAATATTTCAAAAAATGCTGTGTTTTACTCTGTTTTTGATCAACATAAGAGACCTTTCAAATAAAACTTACTGCCCCCAAACATTTGAACAGTAGTGTACATGCTTTTATTAATTATTGGCAATATATGTATGACAGATCCCTGCTTTTAAATGGCACAGAAAACATAAAATTCTATTTGGATTATATTCTGTAGATGGGTTACTTTTGCACGTCCTGTACTGGGATATTATTATTGGAAACCGGACTACTTCACTCACTAATAATGAGGATGCTTATGTAAATCCACCTGACATTCAATGAACAAACTCAATGATACTCTCCCTCTGTTAACAGGGAAAACAGAGCTGCACAAAATAAATAAACTACACTTAATTTCCTTAAACTACCTTAACCTTAAACACACACATTCTTATGGCCAACGTAGGTACACAACTAATTTATTTCCAGCACAGTCTGAAGCTACGACTGCTGTAAAATCTCCTACCTCCTTAAACATGCAAATACTACACAAATCTGCTCATGCCACTGACGAGGTTGATCTCATTGGCTGCCATGCCAACACACTGTAAATAGTGACTTTGGACTGCTTTCATTTATGATTATTACAGAGCAGACAAGCAAATGTCCTAGATTCAAACAACCCAGGAAGAGAGATGTAACTCAATCAGTATTTAAGCAATAAAGAGTATTGTTAAAGAGCTGGTTGCAAAAAGGTCCCTGGTTTCATTTTACTCAGCGATGCCTGGAAAACTGATTTAAATTCAGCTTTTCAGTGCAAAACTTCTGAAACCACAAATAGTGTGTGAAGAAGCTCACCATCTATCTCATTCCTCAAGGCCTCCTCCATCCCTGAGTCACTGTTCTTGATTATGACATCACTGGATGAAACCAAGGAAGCTTGTCGTCCTTTGGGAGTGGACCGCAAATCCTCACGTTCCCATGGAAACACCGAGGAGGGGGTGGACGGTTCCGACTGGCGGATGTTTCGTCGAAGGGGTGGGGATTTATGAGGTTGCTGTGGAAACGGGGAGGAAGCCCCGCCCGCTGAGGGCTTGGGGACGTCTCCAAACTGCAGCTGCTGCTATAATAGACAGAACACAGAGAAAGAGTCAGGAAGTATATTCATAAACAACATTTCTTATTAAGAGGGTGCTCTTAAAAGTATACGTGACTTACTCTGGCATGCTGTGTTTTGCTTTCACTCTCTGCTCTGAAACCACCTGCAGAGTTACACCAACAGCAAAAGAATAATGATGAATAGATCTTTCTAGATGCATCCCACATGCACAAAAGCTAAAATCAGTGAGAAACAATGCAATCACACATTGTAACACACAATCAGTCCTTAGGGACCTTCAGAAAAATAGAACACTCCTTCCCCTACTTAATCAGAGGATACATTTTGCAATCTTTAAAGTAGAGCCAGAGACAGAAAAGTGAGAAAAACAAATGCACTGAGCGTGAGAGATGCTACCATTGTTGTCCCAGGGAGAGCTCATGTTCCAACAAGGTGTGGAAAACAACATGGATTCTCCAGAGCCATTTCCCTTCTGCAGCTTTTCCAGCTCTGCCTCAAGCCTACATGCAGAGAAAGAAAAAGAGATGTGCTTGTTATAGGTTAATATAGAGTTATGGGGCAAACAGGTTTTTGTCAAAAACAAATTTAAATTCAGTTTGGTGCTACTAGTAGTACAGACTTCACCACAGCACCTTATGGCTAACTATCGTTACATCACGAATGCCACACCAGAGTCATTTTGGTATTATGTGTATAGTATTATTGTATTTATTAATATTTTGACTATTTTCAGTTCTCATTTTAACAAATTATAGGTTAAGAAAATGTATGTGCTTTTGACATCTATTTTTCTGTTTGTTTGTTTTTTTAACATTTTGCTTTATTTTTCATTTCACTTTTAGTACTTCAAATGAAACATTTTACTTCACTTAGTTCAGGACAACATTTCTAATGTTTCTAATATATTTTTATTTCTAAATATTTTAAGTTTGTCAAGTTTTTTTTAGATTTTCATCTAATCTTTTTTTTTTATTTCAGCATCATTACAATTAAAGAAAACTATTTTATTTCTGTTTTAGTTAAAGTATTAACTGCTAAAAAGTAGTAGTTTTAAGTAACAAATGTATTGAAAAGTTATCTCTTTAGAAAACAGCCATAACAAGAAACTCATTTTCATTTTTAGCTGATGTATTTCTTTATGGGACATTCATATTGACAGTGATGTGCAGCAACAAAGCAACCAGAAGTCATTAATTTTTAATGAGTGGGTGATGAGGCACACCAAATACCAGAGACCATTGGCTATGCAACACAATTTAGCTGAGTTCAGTTTTATGCAAATATACAGCACCAACCAATGAAAATGCAGGATGTGGCTGTCACATGATCCACTTCCTAATACAGTTAAATCTGAGTGAGTGTGCGGTATTCCTGTTTCTATAGTAAAAGCAACTTCTCTGATTGGTTGATCTCTTTTTAGGATAGTGGTTTCCCATTGATTTCCATTGTTTTTTTAGTATAGTTTTAGTGTAGGGACTAATTCTCACTATTACTAGTTTTTTATTAGCATGCCTATTATTAACATATTGGCTGTTTATTAGTGCTTATAAAGCACATATTCTGCATGACCATATTCTACATCCCTAATCCTACCCAATACCTAAACTTAACAACTACCTTACTAACTATTAACAGGGTTCCCACTCTAAGACAAATGTCAAATTCCCTGACTTTCACTGACTAAAAAGCTGAATTTCCATGACCTATAATGAACAGAAAAACAGGCTGCTGTTGTGCTGAGCACTTTTTTATTTTTTTGCTTTTACCCGTTAAATGCACTTTGATATTTTTACAAAAATGTACATTTTCTAACCGGTACAGCCTGGTGACTGCATTTGACTTAGTGATTGCCATTTCACGAGCAGGAAGGGAATAAAATGGCGCTGAAAAAATAGCCCAGGGCTCAATGCTAAGGATTTTTTCAGTAGTTCAAATTATTACTTGCCCTGTTAATATTTTCACTAGCCTTGCCACAAAAATAAATAAATTAAATAAATTAAATAGTTGCTGTTATCAATTTTGTTTTATCTATGTTACCTTGTATTCTAATAAATAAACTTATACAACACCAATATTTTAAAAACCAATAAAATTTTACAAATTTCGATTTCGATTTCAGCAAAAACCACTAGCCTAACAAATATAAAGTTCAAACATTATTAAACATAAGCAACAGCCAGTAAATAAGAACAAATGAACAAACTGCAAGTAATAGCAAAATTAAACATATAGCACAAAGATAGAAATGAAATTTTGCTAAAGTTTTTATGTTTGTAGGTGTTCAGGTACAAAAACTGAATAATTACTTATAAAATAACATTTCCATATTCTTCATTCTGTGTTGCACCTTGATTTTATTGCCATTTGAAATTAGTGGCAAGGCAACCACTGCATTTTAACTATGAATCAATCCAAAAAACAAAAAAAAAGGTGCAATGTTTGCATATTAGACTGCATAATTTCAAAATCTGAAGTAAAAACAGGATGGTGTGACTTCAGCTTTGTGAAATTATGCTATGAAACAGAAACAGCAGACGGGCTGAATGAGATGCAATTTCACTCTCTGACAGCAGGTGGCGCTTATGGAACAGTGATACAACATTTCCTTGGTTACCGCTGTAAACACAGCAGCTCTGCACGTATTAACTCTAATTTAAATGCATTATACAGAGGCAAGATGAAAAGAAAACGCCATGTAAACTTTTCTGAAAACAGCCAGTTCCCCTCAGAAACACATTCATATAAAATTCAATATTTAGGATTCCTATATTTTGCGCATCATGAACAGTGAACTTGTTCTGCCTGCTGTGGTATTTTCTCCTCTTTGTGTCCATCTTCAGCGTCTCTGGCCTCTGTTAATGGCCGTTTACAGACTAATTATAATAATAACATAACATTTTCACACAAATGGCATTTGGGAAAATGACTGCAGTGCAGCTTGTGTACAAGCACCGAACAGAAGATGCTCTAAAATAAAACAAAAAATGGCCGGTCGACCGGTGCATCTGTACTCTACTGTATAAATTAAATATAGATTAATCATTGTTAAAGCTACAAAGTTACTGGCCAAGACGGGTATTTTTATACTTTTGTATGTATTTGTCCATTCAGGTGCAAGAAAGACGCTGAGAGAAACTCAATTCAGGGCTCGCGCGTATCAGAGACGCAGCTGTCTGTGTGCAAACACAGCACGCGAGTACTGAATGGAGTTGACAAAAATCCCTGATATTCCATGACTTGGACAAAAAAAAAATTAAAATTCCCTGACTTTCAATGTCTGGAATAGACCTTTTAAAATTCCATGATATTCCAGAAATTCCATGACCCGTGGGAACCCTGTATTAATAAGCAGCAAATTAGGAGTTTATTGAGGCAAAAGTCATAGTTAATGGTTTGCTAATGGCGAGAATTGGACCTTAAAATAAAGTGTGACTTTTTTTTTGTCCATACATAGAAGTCAATGGAAACCAAATCTTTGACCCACATTCTTTAAAATATCTTCTTTTGTATTCAGCAGAAGAAAGAAATGCATACAGGTTTGGAACAACATAAGGGTGAGTAACTGATGACAGAACTTTGATGACACTTTGATGTGGGGTCCGCAAACAATTTGGGGTTATAAAAGGATATAAAAGGTTAGTTCAAAAAATTGTGCAACTAATTTGAATATAGACCAATAAATACAGTAGATGGCAAGGATCAATATAAGAATAAAATTACATTCCAATAGCTAATCATTGTCACATGATTTGGTTCAGTTTGATATGTAAACAGACAGGATGATTTGTGTGTGTGTCTCACCGTTTGATCTCCTGTGTGAGGTTTTGCGTCAGCTTTCTGGCAGATTCAAGTTGTCCCTCCAGCGAGTGCACCTGACCTGTTTTGACCTGCAGGTCATGAGACAGACGCTCTCTGCCCCGCACCTCCACCTGCGCCGCTTCACGCGCTCCTCCCAGCTCCCTCTGAACCGCGGCCAGCTCCACACGCACCTCCTCATACTGACAGAGAGGAAGATAGTACATAACACATCCCGCACTGTTTGTGCTGGAACTCTTAGCCAACTTTCCATTTGGTGTCCTTCCAGGCAGCTTTTCTGCATTGCTTGAGTGGCTCTGTTAACCCTATAACAAGCCTTCTGTATCATATTTGATGCATGAATTTCTAAAGCCTCTAAATTATCAATATAAAAACTTTGCTGAAAAATGTGTTGCACACAATCTAATACATGCCTTCTGTCGTTTGATTGATAGTTCATACATTTTTAGCATGCAAAAGGTATTTTAGTATAATTGTACAAACATCCACCTTCAAGTCATGGTTTATGTGTCTTTTTGCTGTGATATTTTTACGGATTTTTATAAAGCACACACAAGAATAGATTTTATATTTTCAGTAATATTTCAAAATGAACACTTATGGGACTGAAGCAACTTAGGTTTACTTGATTATCCTTACATATTTTTTGTTTGTTTTAGAAAAATCATTTTTAAATGCATCAAATATGATCCATTAGGATTTTGAGGAAAGTTTATTTGTTCATCTCTCAAACATCATTGTATTGCATTAAGTTGAATTGTATGTTTTACCCCCCACATTAAAAAGTGTTGCATAGAGTGTATTGGCCAAATCAATATTTTTAAGTACATTTCCGAATGCCTTATATTAGATATTGAACCATGCCCTCAGTAGCATTATTTGGACTCAACCTCACAAATGTTGCCTTGTCATCCTCACAGTCAAATGCACTCACCTTTTGCTTGATAATTGCTAAAAGGCTTTTATTACTGAACTGGAAAAATCCTTACCCACCCAACTACTTCCAGTGGATGCATGACCTGATGCAGCTTATTCAAATAGAAAAGATCAGATTTACAATACTTTGTAATACAGAAAAATTTCACACTACATGGTAACTCTTCTTGTCACATTAAAAATAATAATAATAATATTTTATATTATATATATATATATATATATATATATATTTTTTTTTTTTTTTTTTTTTTTTTAATTAAAGGAAGAGGCAAGAAAATAAGAAAAACCCTCTCTCTATACCTGGCCTTTACTGGTTTACTAATAAATGGAGAGCACAGAGAAAAATAAATATTGATTGAACTGCATCAATAAAAAGAGTTAAACTAAAAAATTACAGAGCTTTAATCATAAAACTAAGAACTTAAATAGCATCTTACTAATAAAATTTTTTGGGAGATACAGAGTGACTTTTATAAATATATCATTGATTTACATTAGAATTTAATCTCACTTTCTGGCCATATAAATATCAGCAACTTAACTGAATCGGATGTGTTTGCTCAATTTGGGCAAACACATCCACAACACAAAGTTTTTTTCAAGTATGAGCTCCATATTCTCAATGTATCATATTATATGACATCAGGACTTCATGATTATCCATACTCAAAAAAAGGTTCACTAAACTGATCCAAAAAAAATTCTGACTATTATTTTATATGTCAGGCTTTACGAGGTTAAAATGCACATGTACATATCTCTCAATTAAACCGTCATAACTCACCTTCTGCTTCTGTTTGTGCAAAGCTGCTTCCGAGTTGTCCAGCTGCAGTTGCCTCTGCTGCTTTTCCTTGTTCAGTTTCTCACTCTGAGCCTGAAGCTGCCAAACCTTCTGTAGGACGTGACCCGTCAGACCCACGGTCCAGTCGTCTCCGGCCCAGCTCATCGCCACAGATGCTTACAGACTGATGCTTCAGAAATCTTGGCTGCTCATCTTCTAGTGCTAAGACAGAAGAGATATAGAAAGATTTTGAAACGTCGTTCACGAGGATCTGGTGTGCTGCCTCAGGGGAGACACTCTCAGCTGTCTGTACTTGTTTCAGACCAGAAATATCAGTTCACATACTTTTAACATTCACTAATGACAAAAAAGAAAATTAATCCTCATGTCTGCATTTTTATATAAAGAAAAATCACAGCGATGGTGAGGGTGTGTGTGTTTGTCAAAGTGTTCATGGAAACACTCTTAAGGGACTTCTGCTGCCAAAACACCACAAGTTAAACTGAAAACAGAAGATTCTGTCATTGTTTACTCATCCAAACCTGTATGGCATGTTATTTTCTTTGTAACACAAAATAAATACTGACAATTGTACTGGTTGTTTTTATCCACGGAATTACAAAGGACAGGGACTGCCAGTTAAACTCAAAAAACAGATTAGTCCGATTCATGAATGAATCATTCAGACCGCCTTTTGTGAAATAGATCAATAAATTCAATGAAATT
>JAFVLL020018813.1:0-27917 GCA_021397915.2 Tor tambroides
GAGGCATTTTCTCTCGTCTGTTTGAATGTAGACAGCTGTATTTTTCCGTCTCTGGAATGTAAACTGCTGGCAGAGGGAAGCAAAGAGTCTTCTTTGCCCAAACAATTTGTTGTTTGAGCACTGTGCTGATCTGCTGAAGTTAAAATCTTAGAGAGATCCGAGAAAAGTACAAAAAGTACAAAAATAGGGAGCAAAGCGCAGAGCAATAAGCAAGAGCATCCGAACAGTAGCGAAGCCGGAAGTTAAGTCTAAGTTAAGTCAAGTTAACTTAAGTTAAGTTAAGTCTTTTACACAGAGATTGGTATGTATTAGTAAAATCTGTTGATTTTAGCTATTTTAGTTCCATTATAGGCAACAGTGACAGTTCAAAAATGTTTGTTCCTCAAGTTGTTGGTTTGTTGCAGGTCAGCATAGCAAACTTTGGTTGTCTTTTTTTTTTTTTTTTTCAATTTCTGTACCTGAAAACTACCATTAACACCTACCTAAAAAACTGAAGAGCGCTTTTGATTTTATTTGTTTTGTATTTATTTGTGCTATTGATTGTAGTTTGATTGTTTATACTTGTTTGACAATAGCCCTTTTTTTCTCTGTACATAGCACATACAGAACCCTACCGAAGCTGGGCTCTTAATACCACGATCCAAACCAAAATGTGAGTAATTTGAACCATTACACCCCTAGTACATATGTAAATATATAAATATTTTTGCACATTCTTTTTCCTTCAGCTCAAAACTGAAGTCCCAATGTAATAATCAAGATGCAAAAGATCGGGTTGCACAAATAATCAAAATAAAACTGAAGTCGTGATGTGGCTTATATAATTAAATATTGCTGCATGTTTCAGAATGAATCCTAAAACTGTGTTCATCTACACACATCTAGCTTATGATTCAGTGTTTTCTGTACTACATAAGCTTTATCTCTTTAAGTGCTGTAATAAAAGTTCTAAAACCTGTTGTCAGCAACAGAGAAGCTAAGACAGTGGTCTCAAACTCGGTTCCTGGAAGGCCACTGTCCTGCAGGGTTCAGCTACAACTCTGATTAAAAGGTGTGTTCACGCAATGTTGTAATTGTGATTTCAGTAAGAAGTGTTTATGTCCTCAGAGTTTATAATTGCAGCTTGTAAAATGAGATTTCTGAGAGCTCCTGCTTGTATCATGTGACCACTGTACCACCTGACCTCTGCAGATCCATTTAGCCATTGATAGTCGTGCCATAGAAATGCATAATTCTCTTTCCAAGGATGTAAACCGTTCCGAATAGAATATCACATGTTGCCATCTTGAGCCTACGGTAATTACAAGATGGCACAAATGCAGCAAAACACACCTGATCCAGTTAATCAAGGTCTTCAGTATTACTGTAAACTTCCAGGTGGGTGAGTTGGACCTAAAGTCTGCAGGACAGTTTTCCTCCAGGAGTTTTCTTTTTTACACCGAAATATTCTTACAGTCAGATTTTTTGCGCATTTGGATTCCCTATCTTAATAGAAAATCCAGTACTCCAACACTGTCTGAGAAGTGCTTGTACACTTTGGGTTTGTCCGACAGGATAAGTACTGCATTGAGTTCTTTATCAAGGCTTATTACACTTAACTTCAGTTCAGATATGTATTCTCATCCATGCATTGTTTTTAAATTGCTCTAATATGTCAATAGCTTTAAGTAGTCCTGTGCTGCATTGAATATATTTACATACCACTATAAAAACAATACAGCAATAAAATCTTTGAGTAGACACTCTTATTGCCACCTCAATATATATTTTCATACCACCCAACCCTAAAATAACTGTTATGTGTCAATCTTTATCAGGGTCCGGTGACAACTAGGGGGTGTCGACAAACTTCCAATGAGGACCACTTGAGAAGAATTACCTCATATGACCAAGCTTTAATGTTGTAAAGCAGATTTTGAGCTGATCTCACCACGATCCCTGGGTGCACCAGCTGTGGAAATTACGGGCCAAACTTTGGGTGAGGACCTTTCTCCCACTTTCCACCACCAAACCTCTTCCTACATGTAAACAGTTGTTTAGCGCACTGTTGTCTATATTTGAATGGTTACTTTTTTTAGGCTGCAACCATTGATTATTTTAATAATCAAATAATGTTTTAGATTAATTGGATAAAATGACACATTTTCTATAAATTTATTTTAGAATTCTAAATTATAAACTAAAGTTTGTCCAGAGTTGAAAAGACAGTTTAACCCAATTCATTATAAAAAATAAATAAAAACAAAAGGACAAATCGTTATAACTCATAGGTAGGCTATGTTCACTGAAATTCTTAATCTTTAATTTTTAAGCAGGATTTGCTGATTGCTCATTACAGGATTGAATCCCTTGTACCTGCATCAGTCTAGCAGTTGTAACAATCCTTCTTTAATGGATGCATAACTTTTATTTTTATTCAGTTATGAGCTAAATGAGAGCCAAAATCTGTCTATTTCTACTTTCTGCTTGTCTTAGATCAGTTTGGACACATACACGGGGCAGCTTTGGGTTAGTTGCTGTGTGCTGTTTAATGTATGGTAGTTGAAATGTTGTTCAGTTTTATTCATAGCTGTCAGCTTTCACAGCAATACTGTTAAATTTGTGATTATCTCTATCAAACCATCAAACATGGACCTTAAAGGGATGGTTCACCCAAAAACTTTATTCAAATAAATTAATATTGTGACAATCATGTACATCAGTCTGATTTCAGCGGCACAGATTAGTGTAGTATCTAGTACAGAGGTTGTTGACAGTATTGTGTGCATGTTGCTGCATTGTACATGGTGTTCACTGCCCAACATTGTATTATTGTTTACACCTTCAGTAACTTGTTTATTATTTCCTTATAAAATGCTCTAACATCTTTTTCCATTTCTTTTCTCCACCAGACACCCTAGGAAATGGTCCTCAGATGCACAGATCTACCTAGAGCCCACCATCATTCCCACACCCATCTTGCAACAAAGTTTCTTTAAGTGCAGTCTATAACCAGTGTTTGCCATGCACAGTCTGTTTCTTGTTTATTGCAGATGTTATGGATTATTCTATTAGAGACCTTTATACTCTTTATTTGAGACTGTTATTATGTAGAGACTGTTATGTTGTGAATAAAGTCAACTCACCTCGATGCTTTCAGCAGTTAATACATTAAAGTGTGTCCTTATGTGTTTTATTATTTAAAGATTGTTATAAAGTTTATTACAGGCTCAGTGAATTCTTTCACTAGAAAATAAAGTGTACTGTAAACTGTCATAATCAAATCTGGGATGTTTGTCAGTATTACTAATTCTGTGAGGCATCAAATCAAATGGACATTTGTATAGTGTTTCATCCAAAGGCTTCTTCCTCATTCAGTTAAACATCAAGGGTTTTCTTTGCCTTTGTCACCTTTAACTTTCTCATTGGAGAGCATTATTTGCAACAAAATATGAATATGTATTACACTATATTTCAATGCATGGAATGGAGTCAAACAACCACCTGACACAAACCGTTCACCTTCATACAGACCAAGGTATAAATACTAAAATATCAAGCTTGTAATGTTAACAATTGAAATTCTAAGCAGCAGTCAAGCTTGGTATAAGAAGGGTCTAATTTATGCTTTCTGCGAGATGACAGACAAGGAATGTAAACCAGTGATAAAGTAGGTATAATTACAGTTAGCTTGAAATAAGGGTCACTTCAAAAAAGAAACTGGGCTGGCATTTTTTGCATATATTTTTGTCTATGGAGGGATCAAGCAAACAAAGGGATAGATGGACAAACAAACAGATTTAAAGGCTGGTTGTGCATGATGGGTTTCAAAGAGTGTTTCTGTGTGAGTTTGTTGTATTTGTATTTTATAATGTCTGGACGCGAGCGTGAGATGCACGCAACAAAAGAGAAACCCCATAATCACTATCGCCTGCATGCGGCGCGGCGACTCGTTCTATTTCTGGCATAATCCAAGCTCTTTGCAACAACGGTTGCATCTGGTGTTAAACCCGAGTTCTGATTTGTCTGCTTAGACCCAGCGCTGGCAGCACGTACTTTCAAATGTTGAATATTCATCGTATAGACGTCGTATAGAGGTAAAGAGGACGACTCATTAACAACAAAAAACGTTCGATCGAATGCGACGTTTATCAGATGCTACGATCTTTCACAGACGTCTCCGCGACGTACCTGTGCTATCTGGGGCTTTATCCAACACAATCACTCGCTAATATAGTCTATTTTCCATTTAGAAGCTTATTTTATGCACCGAGTTTCTTAATAAATAAAATTAGTGGTTAAAAAAATGCACTTTAGAATCGATATTTTTATGTGAGAATCGATCCTTTCGATACAACATCAGTATCGAAAGTATCGATACTTTAGGATCAATCCGCCCATCACTAGGAGACAGTAAAGTTCTTCAGTTGTTATAAGTAACTTAGGCTGTCAAGGTTATTTTATTATATATATATATATTTATACATCGTGTGAAATGATTCTTTCTATTTAATACAGATGATGCTGGATCATTAATAAATTAGTCATGACAAAAAATGATGATATCCGATGTATTTTTCTGTGAGCGATTATAAGGTTACCAAGCTTAATTCCGTAGCTTGTCACCCACTATAACTAACACGGCGATAAGCCTGAACTGGTATTAGGCAAATATTGTTGACCTACCGATGTGTTGGGTTTTGCTCAATATGATGTTAAGTGGCAGATCAGTGAATATCTAAAGAGAAGTCCTCAGTCCTAGACGAAACCTAAATACTATGTGGAGGACACAAAATAATAATTATAATATGACCGCGTGGTGAACAATATGAACCGAACTCATATTTAAACATGGTCTCCATGCTATACACATGCTGTGTACACATATCTATCTGTACAAGTACAATTTTGGCTGTATTATTTGTGTCCCCTTCAAAAATTGCTCTTGAGAAATTTTATGTTTATTGTCCCTCCCTTACTGTTAGATGAAATTTACGCCCCTGCATTTGGGTACTTTTATCTTTGGGGAGTAGGTTTGCTGAAGCTCACAGTCAGGGTTGATTTTCTGTATTATCTTTTGATGTTTTGTTTAAGTGGTCACTTCCGAGGCTGTGTAAGGTAAACACCTTTAAGGACTGCCCAACAAATACCTATAAAATGCAATGTATCACTGCAGTAGTTAGACTTTTGGTGACTGCAGCGCCACACAGCACATTCTCATTAAAGTTCCAAGAGGCACGGCCTCTATATTTTCTTCCAAGCAGAGGTCTGGACAAAAAATAAAAAATATATATTTTTTACATGTATTGTATTTTTACATTTAGATACATGCGAAGCCATGTGACCAAAAAAAAAAAATAAAAATACTGTTTCTGTTCAATGTTTTCCTCCTGAAATCTATAATATTTTAATATTTAACTTAAAAGCATAGGTTTGACAGATAGATAAATAGCTAGTAAGAAAAATAACTAGATTTGCAGCATTGTTTTTTTCTGCTGTGTTTCAGTGAAAGTAATCAATTTTGCTGCTCTCTGTGTTTCTGTTGTTGTTAAAATAACCGCAGCTCTTAAACTTGGCGCCGGCGTGTGCTCGAAAATAGAGAGAGAAAGCACACGGAACTGAAAGGTCTTGAATAAAGCGAGTTTGGTGTTAGATAAAAATACTACAGTATACAGCGCTGAAAGATTGGCTATTTGCCATAAACGACCCTAAGCGCTTGTTATGTGATCCGCTCCGCTGTTTTGACACACTGCTCTCTTAAAATGGTGCTGCTGTTACAACTTAAGATCCGGATTAATGCCGGGGTGCAGATGCCGTCCACCTTTTGAAAACCAGTTATATAAGTATTTAAGGATAAAAAACTTGAGTTGCTTTTAAAATATTCACGTCCTTTTCCTCGAGTCAAGTCAAGTCTGGAGTCATTTCAGGTGGAGTCTGAAGTCAAGTCTGAAGTCTATAAAAATGCGAGTCACTAACTCGAGTGCCCATCTCTGCCGCATACAGAAAAGAATTGTCTGAACTGGTCACATGGTGTGAGGCTAACAATCTCACACTGAACATCAGCAAGACCAAGGAGATGGTTGTGGACATGAGGAGGAGTGAGCGTGTCTATCAGGTGGAGTCACACGGTAGAGTCGATGGTCTGTACACTCTTCAGTCTTCACATGAGGAGGCCTTCACGCGACCGCGGTAAACTAAGCTTTTTTATACCCGTCTAACAAAATACTCGTTGAATTCAGCTGGACACACTTTCCTTATTTTTTTCCACAACAAATGGCCAAGCAAGCGCCCGACACTGACAAGATACGCGATACAGAACGAGACCGAACACCATATCAGCACATCTCCACAAAGTAAACAAAACGAGCCTTTCCTAGCAACGACAACTGTGCTAAACACTGATGAGACAAGTAAATACACTTACGAGCTGCTTTTAACTTCCGCTGATAAAGACTGCTTCTCTCAAAGAGTATTTCTTTACACTGTTTTCTCATTGCGCTTGAACACACTTTCCTTATTTTTTTTTTCCACAACAAATGGCCAAGCAAGCGCAGACACTGACAAGATACGCGATACAGAACGAGACCAAATGTTACACTCATACATCATACACTCATAACGCATCTGACTGACAATCATGGACAATTTAAACACTGGTCTTTACATTGACACTTTGGTCACTTTATTGCTACTTGCACTGCACATTTATACTGTGAATAATTTTTTATTGACGGTTGTTTTTCTTATTAGCATACATGTTCTCTTCTTTTTCTTCACCACTTTCTTTGTTATATTTTTATTTATATTTTTACTATACTGTATATTCTATTTTTATTTATTTTATTTTGCATTGTCCATGTAAGTTATGTTTGTTCCCCTTCTACCCTGTCATTCTTGAGAGGTGTAAACAAAGTAAGAATTTCACAGTACTCTGGTACATATGACAGTAAAGCTCTTGAATCTAGAATCTTGAATCTCGTACTCTTGTATTGTGGATTTACAGCTTGCTGTAAAGTGTTAAATTCCTTGTCGATAATGAAGAGGTGTTTTAACCACATGCTTATCGGGGTTTACATGTCAAGTATGTATTGTGATACTACTAAAGCAATATTGTGAAATATTATATTACATTTTAATCTCTTTTCTGCTGTATACATTGTCAAATGTATTTTATTTCTTTGAATACATTTTCAGCATTATTACTCCAGTCTTCAGTGTCACATGATCCTTCAGAAATCATTCTAATATGCTAATTTGTGGCTCAAGGAACTTTTCTGATTATTATCAATGTTGAAAACAGTTGTGCTGATTCATATTTTTTTTGTGGAAACTGATACATTTTATTTTCCAGGATTCTTTGATGAACAAAGTTCAAAAGAACAGCGTTTATTTGAAATAATTTTTTTGTAACATTTAAATTTTGTTTTTCTATTATTTTTGAACCCTTGTGTGTCCTTATCAGCAGCGCCTTAAGAGAACCAGAGGCCCCTAGGCTACAGCATTACGGCAGGCCCCCCTACCCCAGAAAACCTATTTATTTTTATAAAGCTTCTTGACAATTATTTATGTCAAATTTAGATTTTTTTTTCTTGTTAATATGCCAGTTGACATTCACAACACTGTTCTGCGTAAAATGTGAATATAAGTGAATATGCAAATTCACTCTTTGCCACAAGGTGGCGCTTAGGAACAGCAGAATTATAGCTGTTACATAAAGTAAACACTACGTTATTACAGGCTTTATATGGAGGTAATATGAAAAGAAAATGCCATCAAAACTTTCCTGGCTGAAATGTGAGTTTACAGATATGATTTAAACACCGTAAATCACACAACATATTCATTATTCATCATCAGTAGAACGAAACAACACAACATGTTGGCTTAAATGTGGGCTGTTTGGTGATTACTAACTGCGTTTTTATTTTGAAACATGCCGTGCTCGCGTTTAATTAAATCACAGCTGTATAAACTTTAATGATCACATTTAAGCAATAGAACGATTCCTATTTTTCCATCCCCGGATTTAAAATTGAGACTTTGAAGCAGCACCTTAATCTAAAGCCTTCATCTGACACACGGATTACATCCACGGCACGCAAATTACTGAACTCGCACTGTATGATGTTACAGAAAGTAGTTCGGTCCAGTTCCTTTCACGCAGCAGTGTTGTTTCTCTTGTTAATCTGCACGTTAAAATAAAGACACTCTTGTGCTGGGCTAACGTTACTTTACTAGCGAAATGAGCGAATGCATTGATTGTGCATTCCGCTTACAGTATATCAGTGGAAAACGTGGAACATACCAACTACACAAACTGTGTGTGGAGGGAACCTAAACTGAACCATTCACTATATAGGCAATTACAACCAGGGAGTCGCTGAAAATGAGTGTGTGAGTTTGTTTACAGAATGCTGTTGTCACTGCTGCAAATTCCCATATAAATAATTATTAGAAAAATATAATTCCCCTGCAGCCAGTGGGCCCCCTTTCCAGTGTAGGCCCTTGGGCTTCAGCCCCTTGAAGCCCGTGTATTAATGCGCCCCTGGTCCTTATTGAATATAAGTTTGATGTTAATGAAAAATGCACTGACCTCAAATCTTTGAATAGTCGTGTAGATTGTGAATTTGCTTGTCACTTGATCTGTGGGATAGATTTTCTCTGTTTATTTTTTAGATCTACTTTACCAAACAAATGTTGTGTTATATAGATACTCATTTGTGTATGCAAATAGATTGATGGTCCTAATGTCTGCGTTTGGCAAGAACGTCTGGTAGTGGTCCAGAGTGATTCATTTCCTCATCCCACTTTATATTACAGTATTTCGCTTGTTGCAGATTATTATTATTAAAATGTCAGTTAGGGCTTGTTGATATAGCTAAAAAATGATCACAATATAATGTTTAATATCAGTCGGTATCGGTAATTATTAAAATATTTTTATAACTTGTCCTTTTTAGACAGAGCAGAAGAAAAGTTTTTCATTTAACCACTGTATTTTTAAATTACTCAGTTTATTAAGACAAATATCATTATTTTAGTTTTACCAGTCAAACACAAATTATAAACAAATATCTCTTTTCTTATATTTTGTATGCAGATTAGTGTTTTTGGCCATCTCCTGAAGCCACAGGATGGCACATTGAGCAAAATAATGCAACTGTTTATTATATGCAATGAAATAAATATCTATAAAAAAAATGCATAATGTCTGGGGAAGTCGTGGCCTAATGGTTAGAGTCTGACTCGTAACCCAAAGGTTGCGAATTCAAGTCTCAGGTCCGGCAGGAATTGTAGGTGGGGGGAGTGAATGTACAGCGCTCTCTCCACCCTCAATACCACGACTTAGGTGCCCATGAGCAAGGCACCGAACCCTCAACTGCTCCCGAATCATATGGCTGCCCACTGCTCTGGGTGTCTGTTCACTGCTGTGTGTGTGCACTTTGGATGCGTTAAATGCGGAGCACAAATTCCGAGTATGGGTAACCATACTTGGCCGTATGTCACGTCACTTTCATTTTCACTAAACTAACATATCTCAACAAAATAGCCTCATGTAATTATGTGTTGCTTAATACAAAAAGCCCAAGCGCCGATCGTACATGTGGTATTTAATTCAGGACACACAAACACATGTTAAAATGAGTGCTGAGAATATTTATATTAGAGAAATATAGAAGCTAAGATCTTGGTTAGGTTAAAACCAAAACCAAACCATTCACACAGAATGCATATTCATGACGGACAACTATGACTGATGCACTCGCTCAAGAGATGTATAGAAAGTCATGTCAAGTTAAAAAAGTTTCAACTTTTGTCTCGGCCAAGGAGGCCATTCATGAACTCTCTGCCTGTCCTGTTATGGCCATGGAGACCGTTCATGAACTCTCTGCCTGTCCTGTTACGGCCATGGAGGCCGTTCATGAACTCTAAGTCTGCTCTGTTGTGGCTATAGAGGCTGCTTAAGAACTCTCTGCCTGTTCTATCATGGTCAAGTGGTCTGTCCATGTCTCTGCTCTGCCTGCTCCGCCACGGATTTCTGCTCCTCTGGATCTGATCCATGGCCCAGGTCCTTCACTGTTTCACAGTCTGCCACTGCTTCACGGCCTAGACCTGCCATTGCTCCACGGTCTAGGCCCACCATGCCTCCACAGGTCCTGTTCCCCTGCATGGGCCTGGCCCTCCGTCCCTCCCCCAGTTCCACCTCCGCTTCACCACCCTTCACCACGTGTAACGTGGGGTTTGGGTTTTGTTTCTTGTTTCGGTTTTCTGGTCTTTTATTTTGATATTTTGCCTTGTTTCATATTCCTGTCGTGTTCCTTAACCCACATGTGATCATGTTATGTGCTACTCTTGTCTGTGTGTCATGTTGTGGCGCTGTTATTAGTGTACCAGTGCAACTCACCTAATAACAGCGCCAAAATCAAATCCATCCTCATGAAGACAAGCCAAAAAATAATCACAGATGCACAAACACTCCAACTGCTTTTTCTCAGGGTTAAGAGGGTTTTGTGTCCAGTTTTGTTTCATGAGTCTGTGCTGCTCTGTTTAGGTGCTTGATAGTGACACATCAGTTTTGACATGTTTTACATTGAAAATAACATTCTAAGACTTTCAGCAGAGATTTCCATATCCACTTAAACAACACACCTATCTGCCTGTTTGTCTTTTGCAATGGCTGCATTAATGTAATGCAGTATCACCCTTTTTTAACCATGCTTGTTTAAATATTTAACATAAAGTAGTTGTGATGTACTGGAAGCAAACTTTGCTAATATCTGCTAACATTTCGAAATATGCCTTTACTGTATCACCAAAAATGAAGGAGTATTTTAAGTTGCAGCTGTTTCACGAGTTTGCCTGCCCATCCAGTCCTGATGGTTAATGGTAAACACACTTGGCTTGCTTTCCCCAATGGTGGCTCGAACTCGAGGCTCAGCTTGAGCTCTGAGTTTCTGCGTGAGCATCTGTGGCACATTTTTGCTCATTATGAATTTTTTCCCGCCGATACTGGAACGCGCGTGAAGTACAAAGCCTATTTTTACCAAATAAATAATAGTTTAGCTTCAAATATATCACAAATATGGAGACATTTGGATTTGCACTGAATGAGAGAGGTAGTCTATGAGCCCAACTTTACTTTCAGTATTCACTTTAAATTCATTTGTTTTGGCTTGTTTATATTAGCTAGGTTTATATTATTATATTTCATATTGCAATTATAATATATTTATTCATTAGAATTATATATTTTTTCATTCTTGTTCTGTTCTGAATACGGTTAAATATAAAGGATTTGTTGTGGAGTGAGGGGAACTAAAATAGTAGCTATGTTTATAACGTTGGTAACATTACACTTTATGTAGGCCTGCTGGTATGATATAAACACCATAAATCACACAACATATTCATTATTCATCATCAGTAGAACGAAACAACACAACATGTTGGCATAAATGTGGGCTGTTTGGTGATTACTAACTGTGTTTTTATTTTGAAACATGCCGTGCTCGCGTTTAATTAATTAAATCACAGCCGTATAAACTTTAATGATCACATTTAAGCAATAGGACGATTCCTATTTTTCCATCCCCGGATTTAAAATTGAGACTTTGAAGCAGCACCTTAATACAAAACCTTCATCTGACACACGGATTACATCCACGGCACGCAAATTACTGTACTCGCACTGTATGATGTTACAGAAAGTAGTTCGGTCCAGTTCCTTTCACACAGCAGTGTTGTTTCTCTTGTTAATCTGCACATTAAAATAAAGACACTCTTGTGCTGGGCTAACGTTACTTTACTAGCGAAATAAGCGAATGCATTGATTGTGCATTCCGCTTACAGTATATCAGTGGAAAACGTGGAACATACCAACTACACAAACTGTGTGTGGAGGGAACCTAAACTGAACCATTCACTATATAGGCAACTACAACCAGGGAGTCGCTGAAAATGAGTGTGTGAGTTTGTTTACAGAATGCTGTTGTCACTGCTGCAAATTCCCATATAAATAATTATTAGAAAAATATAATTCCCCTGCAGGCAGTGGGCCCCCTTTCCAGTGTAGGCCCTTGGGCTTCAGCCCCTTGAAGGCTGTGTATTAATGCGCCCCTGGTCCTTATTGAATATAAGTTTGATGTTAATGAAAAATGTACTGACCTCAAATCTTTGAATAGTCGTGTAGATTGTGAATTTGCTTGTCACTTGATCTGTGGGATAGATTTTCTCTGTTTATTTTTTAGATCTACTTTACCAAACAAATCTTGTGTTATATAGATACTCATTTGTGTATGTAAATAGATTGATGGTGTAACGGGGCGAACAAGACGTGAGACATGCGGATCCATTTGCAAGGCTTTATTCAAAGGCGAGGTCACAAAACAAGCAAGGTTCATGCAATGGCAAACAGGTACATCACAGGCAAGACAAAGAGTAGTCCTAGGGCAAACATGGGTCGACGAGCGGTGAACAATATCCAACAGGGCAAGGCAGAGAGATAATCCAGGTACACAAGCAATAGTCCAAGAGAGGTGCAAACAGAGTCCGAATGGCAAGGCAAAGGGTTAATCCAGGAAACATGGGCAAGAATCGAAACACACAAGGCAAGGCAAATCTACGATAACTGAGTGGGCTCCATAGAGTAGCTATCGCTAGGAGAGTGATATACGCTATACAATACTCGGCAGAGAGGAAGAGGAAGTCCATGTTTTATGTAGGGTGTGTGATCAGTGCAGTCAGATGTGTGATCAGGGCAATTAGCTGTGTGTGTCGTCAGTGCAATGGATGATGGGAATAGTAGTCTGAGGTGGCGTGCAACAGTTAGTGTAGTGTGGTGAGCGAGTGACCAGATTCGTGCCAGACGGTCCTAATGTCTGCGTTTGGCAAGAACGTCTGGTAGTGATCCAGAGTGATTAATTTCCTAATCCCATTTTATATTACAGTATTTCGCTTGTTGCAGGTTACTATTATTAAAATGTCAGTTAGGGCTTGTTGATATAGCTAAAAATGTATCACAATATAACATTTAATATCAGTCGGTATTGGTAATTATTAAAACAATTTTATAACTTGTCCTTTTTTAGACAAAGAGCAGAAGAAAAAAAGTTTTTAATTTAAACTGAGTAAATTAAAAATACAGTGGTTAAGACAAATAGCATTATTTTAGTTTTACCAGTCAAACACAAAATATAAACAAATATCTCTTTTCTTATATTTTGTATGCAGATTAGTGTTTTTGGCCGTCTCCTGAAGCCACAGGATGGCACATTGAGCAAAATAATGCAATTGTTGATTATATACAATGAAATAAATAGCTATAAAAAAATGCATAATATCTGGGGAAGTCGTGGCCTAATGGTTAGAGTCAGACTCGTAACCCAAAGGTTGCGAGTTTGAGTCTCAGATCCGGCAGGAATTGTAGGTGGGGGGAGTGAATGTACAGCGCTCTCTCCACCCTCAATACCACGACTTAGGTGCTCTTGAGCAAGGCACCAAACCCCCAACTGCTCCCGAATCATATGGCTGCCCACTGCTCTGGGTGTGTGTTCACTGCTGTGTGTGTGCACTTTGGATGCGTTAAATGCGGAGCACAAATTCCGAGTATGGGTAACCATACTTGGCCGTATGTCACATCACTTTCACTTTCACTAAACGAACATATATCAACAAAACAGCCTCATGTATTTATGCATTGCTTAATACAAAAAGCCCAAGCGCCGATCGTACATGTGGTATTTAATTCAGGATACACAAACACATGTTAAAATGAGTGCTGAGAAGATTTATATTAGAGAAATATAGAAGCTAAGATCTTGGTTAGGTTAAAACCAAAACCAAACCATTCACACAGAATGCATATTCATGACGGACAACTATGACTGTTGCACTCGCTCAAGAGATGTATAGAAAGTCATGTCAAGTTAAAAAAGGTTCAACTTTTGTCTCGGCCAGGGAGGCCTTTCATGAACTCACATTTTGTCCTGTCACGGCCAAGGAGGCCGTTCGTGAACTCTCTGCCTGTCCTGTTATGGCCATGGAGGCCATTCATGAACTCTCAGTCTGCTCTTTTGTGGCTATAGAGGCTGCTTAAGAACTGTCTGCCTGTCAGGGTTCCTACAGGTTTCTTCAAGTTAAATTCAAGTCTTTTTAAGACCTTTTTAAGACCATTTATATAAAAAATTAATACCTATTTCACGTCCCTACCAGCCAAGAAAAACAAAATCCTTGAACTTGTGTTCATTTATTTTTCAAATGTGGAATGGGTAAAAGATAAGCCAAGCGGGTGTGAAAAATAAAAACATTTCAGTAGGCCACAAGAAAGTTTGCCGAACAATGTTAAGTTGTTTTTTAACATTAGCTAGCTACTTATTCCATGCTGGGAATATGGGGAACTGAGAGACCCCTGAACAATAAACATCGAAAATCAGAACTCAACAATAAATTAAATTAAGAAACACAGTCAACTCCTTAGCTCTTCACTCAGGGCAGCAATCTCTTTATCAAGGACAGCCAGTTCCGTCAACTTCTCCTTATGGCCTCTCCGCAGGAGGTTGGACCTGGAGATCAGGTCAGCCATCTTGCTTCCTGCCTTCCTTTCAGCCTCCTCAGCCAGCCTGTCCGCATCCCTAGCCAGACCCTCACACACCTCTTGTATGCGTCTCCTCTTCACCTTTAGCTCCTGAAGACAGTCCTCTGCCTCTTTCCTCTTAACAGCCTGGGATTTTGCCTCCCTTTTCTTTCTCTCTGTCTCAAGATGGGCACGATATCTGGTCCTAGCTCTTGCTACACTCTCGAGTAGCGCTTTACTGAGTGGAACCTAGGTATAGGATTGGGAAAAGAGAACCAGAGTCAGTGACAAACTCAAGAAGCCAACTATGTTGATTCTGTCAACTTTTAAGTCAAAAGCATTTTACTAGTCCAGGCAGGGGTCATTCTTACCTGGGTAACACCTCCGTGTTGTGTGATGTAGTCACACACCAGCCTCCGTGTGACCACAGTGTCCTCTTGAATATTGTCTGACTTCACCTCTTTGTTGATAGAGAATCCACGTTCAACTGTAGCTTGGCCATGGGAAAGGATGAGCAGCTTCTTGCAGAAGCCCCACAGCTCTGGATAAGGTTCCATGGCACTCCTCAGGAAGATGTCCAGCCTCTTCTGCATGGGAGGAAAGGAGAGGAAGTCCTCACTCCGGCTCTCCAAGGATAGGAAACTGTCGAAGTGCTGCAGTATGACATCCCCTATGACAAAACAGATGAGAAAATATGCGGGGAAAAAAAGAAATAATTAGGCTATAGGGCATTACCAGCCAATCAGGTTTAGGATAAATTCATGTGTAGCCTATGCTTTGCCTTTATTCCTACTCGCAGAAGTATCAGTTAGCTGTTTGTCCTGGAGAAACCTCTGAACCAGCCCTTTCATGTGCTTCCTACATCTTTCTGGGTCTCTGTACATTACTGATGGATCCAGGCACACCATCTGCCTAACAGTCAGATACTTGAGGGGGCTCTTATCCTGCACTTTCCTAATGATGCTACACAGTCCCTGCATGCACTCTCTCCTGAACTCTAGCACCCTGAGCTCTGCACCTTTGATGCTCTAGAGAGAGGTAGCCATGAATATAGAACATGTCTTCAATGACCTGGTTCAGCCTAACCATTTGTAAAATTACCTTTTTAAACCATCACACTACCTTAAGGACTGACTCTGCACCTAGACCAATGCTGATGTCTTGTGGGCTGAGCCAGATGGTCTTGTCTGTGACATCCAATTTGGTCAGCTGCAGGGCAGTGATATCATGGAGGACTTCTCTCTTTATGAAGCGTCTGAGTAGACTCTGTCAAAAGACAAACACAAAAATGTCCGGTGCGGCACATTAATCACCGACATCAAATTGTCTGATTTTGATGCACAATGTATCCACTATTTTTTACACATACTAACCACAAACTCCACATTGTCAAAACATATCAATTGAGCCCAATCAGTGGTGATTATAATGTTAGAGAGCAACTCACCCCCCTACCAGAGTCTTACTGCACCTACATTTCCGATTTGAAAAATGCGGCAAAAGGAGGCGTTGCCTAGCGGACCGAGGGACGCGCGGGGGGAGTGGGGGCTTCAACACTTCCTTGCTATTCCAACTCGCTACGAAGGTGTGGCCGAGACTGGGCGTATTTTATACTCCACAGCAGCAGTATGGCTGATGTCAGCCATACTGGCTGAGCCAGTAGTGATGCCCGATTCAAATTCAAGTACAGTGTAAAGTTTTAACCTGAAGAGGGCACCACACTAACGGTTTTTGGTAGAAAATTTACTAAAATGTACTAAAATACCAAAAATAATTACCAGACATGTAGACATCACTATTAGACACTTATTTATACAGTTTATCAGCAAAGAAAAATGATTTGGGGGTGAGTTGCACTTTAAGTAAATTATTACCATCATCAACTCAGTCAGGTCCTTCGGAAGGAATGGAAGCACAGGCTCATCTGTCTGATATTTTTTCAGGAAGGGAGTGAAGGTCCTGGCGAGTGCCGTGTAGAACTGCAATTTGGCCAAGATGAGTGGATCCTTCATGGCTGCTGCAACTGTGTCATAAGATGCTGACAGAGAGAGGCAGACAGAGAGGCAGGACATTTCAACTTAGCCATATATTACAAAAACTATGACAAGGCCACACCAGCACCAGGGTTAGGACACAGTCACAGACCTATTCACTGCATTTAAGAACGGCCTACCTGTTCCAGGGTTCGAGAGTTTCTTTGATTTCACGGCTTCCATGTACAAGAGCAGTGATGGCCAGACTTCCAGGGCTCTCTCCACAACCGGAAGGTTTTCCACCCAACGATGGGCACAGAAAGAAAGGGGGAACACAGTAGACTTTGGTTACTGTGATGTAATCCTCTCTCCTGGCGGGCACATTGAGGAACAATGTGTGCATTGCTTTCAGCAACTTGTCCAGCTGCCATGCAGTGAACCCACACTTGAATGCGTTGTGTAGCGTGTGTAGGCCACAGCTCCCCACACAAATGAGCTGAGCATCTTAAGATTTCATTGCAAAACTTAATATTAGAAACCAAATTCATATTTTGTATCACATGGAGATTGTTTTGTACTGCATATGTTGCACCCATGCATCAATTTTTGCTCTGTAGCACTATGAGATTGTTTGTACAATGTAAAGTGCACTACAAATAAAATGCATTATTATAATTATTAATAGATCACATTCACACTCACCCACAAACAGTAATAGCATTCTAAACTGCTCACCTCCATACTGCTCAGCGTGATCTTTCTGGAAAAGGTCGAAGAGTTTCCAATTCACACTGGGCCCATCCATTGAGATGGACACCAAGTCCCTGAGGTTCAGTCTGTCCATACATTCCTGAAAAAAAAGGGTTGCATTTGATTACTCAAATAAGAGGACTGGATGAGCACATATTGTTAAGGGAAATAACTAATTGGTCATGTAATATTGCAGTTACAGAAGAGTATATGCACACAAGTTGAGTCTATCAATATAAATTGATGAGCTTTTAAAGTAAAAAATGATTATCCTTACTTTGAGATGCGACAACAGGTCTTGTGCAGTGGAATGTCCCATAAACTGAGAGCCCAGATATCTGGACTGAACCTGTCCCTCGTTCCAGAAGCGGACGTGCACATCCAGCTGTTTGTTTTTCGTAGCCTCGTTGAGACTCTCATCAAACATCAGAACGAACGGCGATTTGTTGACTTTGGACACCAGTTCTTCTTTGATGTGAATAGCTAAACCAAACTTGGCTATGTAAGCTGTTTTGTCGGGACCGCAAGTAAACGTTTTAGCGATGTCGGAGTCAGGGAACATGCACTTAAAGCTCTGAGATACCCTCATTTCCCTTGTAGGTCTGGTGTTTAGCGATTGTGTTAAGAGTCCACAACACCTCGGCTTTCATTGTTGGTGTGGACCCAAAAGCTGTGCGCAGATCCACTCTAGTTGCGGTCATAGCTGGAGGGTCTGCAGCGCTAGCAGCAAGCTGGCTAACATTAGCTCCTGCTGCCGCTTCAGGCACATTAGCAGCTAGCTGGCTAACATTAGTTGGTTGAAACACGCAGGCGATGGAAGGAGTTTGTTTTTGTCCATTGAGAGCGTTCATGTGCTTGGACGACTTGGCATGAGACTCTAATGCCTTCATTCCCATTGTACCTAGCTGAATCCTTTTTTTGCATATGGTGCAAAAAGCCTCAAAAACGTTGTTGTCCACTGGTTTTAACCAATGACGAAAAGAGTTTTTATCCAGCCACGCTTCATTAAATTTACATTTCCCCATAACCTCAGAATGAAATTGGTAGCTAGCTAACGTAAAAACAAACGTTAAAAATATAACGGCGTCAGTCAACCTTTCCTGTGGAATGCTGAGATTTTCTTTGATTTTTCGCGCTTCTCCTTTGCTTGTTGCTTGAGGTCTGTGTTGTGTTGTGTTGCAGTCTGTGGTTGTGATGCTGTAGCGCGTGATCTCCATTTACTGAAGGCATCACGTGTTCGCAGTATTTTGTACTGTGACCCGGGGCTGCGTTGCGTTCTCAATTATTGGTTCCGCCACTCTTTATTTATACTACATCATTTAATCAAAATAATCGTGGTTGACAAATGAAACTTTTGAGGAAAATTACAATACGGAGAAGTTACATACAGCACAATTTTTAAGACCCAGACATCAAAATTCAAGACTTTTTAAAGTCTTTTTAAGGTATTATTTCCAAATTAATAAATTCAATGCTTTTAAGGCTTTTTAAGACCCCGCGGGAACCCTGGCCTGTTCTATCACAGTCAAGTGGCCTGTCCATGTCTCTGCTCTGCCATGGGTGCCTGCTCTGCCTGCTCCGCCATGGTTTTCTGCTCTGCCGGCTCTGCCATGGCTCCCTGCTCCTCTGGATTTGATCCATGGCCCAGGTCCTTCACTGTTTCACAGTCTGCCACTGCTTTACGGCCTAGACCTGCCATTGCTCCACGGTCTAGGCCCACCATGGCTCCACAGGTCCTGTTCCCCTGCATGGGCCTGGCCCTCTGTCCCTCCCCCGATGTGTAACGTGGGGTTTGGGTTTTGTTTCTTGTTTCGGTTTTCTGGTCTTTTATTTTGATATTTTGCCTTGTTTCATATTCCTGTCATGTGTTCCTTACCCCACATGTGATCATGTTATGTGCTACTCTTGTCTGTGTGTCATGTTGTGGCGCTGTTATTAGTGTACCAGTGCTACTCACCTAATAACAGCGCCAAAATCAAATCCATCCTCACGAAGACAAACCAACAAATAATCACAGATGCACAAACACTCCAACTGCTTTTTCTCAGGGTTAAGAGGGTTTTGTGTCCAGTTTTGTTTCATGAGTCTGTGCTGCTCTGTTTAGGTGCTTGATAGTGACACATCAGTTTTGACATGTTTTACATTGAAAATAACATTCTAAGACTTTCAGCAGAGATTTCCATATCCACTTAAACCACACACCTATCTGCCTGTTTGTCTTTTGCAATGGCTGCATTAATGTAATGCAGTACCGCCCTTTTTTAAACCATGCTTGTTTAAATATTTAACATAAAGTAGTTGTGATGTACTGTAAGCAAACCTAATGAATGCATTTGTGTACAAATGTTTGCATAGTAAATTCATATTGTTGAAATTCATGTTGTTGAAGCAGAGGGCATAGGAACTTAGAAACAGAATCTAAACAACTCTTCAATATACAAATAAGATCTTCTCAACAAAAACAAGGCTGTTAAATGCATGGATTAAAAGATAAATGTTTTCATTTCAGTTCATTCTTAGAAATAATATGTTTTTTCGTTCAGGTTCCAGAGCGAAATAAGAATGGGAGTGTCTAGAAAGAATTCTAATGAACTTTGCTAATATCTGCTAACATTTCGAAATATGCCTTTACTGTATCACCAAAAATGAAGGAGTATTTTAAGTTGCAGCTGTTTCACGAGTTTGCCTGCCCATCCAGTCCTGATGGTTAATGGTAAACACACTTGGCTTGCTTTCCCCAATGGTGGCTCGAACCCGAGGCTCAGCTTGAGCTCTGAGTTTCTGCGTGAGCATCTGTGGCACATTTTTGCTCATCATGAATTTTTTCCCGCTGATATTGGAACGCGTGTGAAGTACAAAGCCTATTTTTACCTAATAAATAATAGTTTAGCTTCAAATATATCACAAATATGGAGACATTTGAATTTGCACTGAATGAGAGAGGTAGTCTATGAGCCCAACTTTACTTTCAGTATTCACTATAAATTAATTTGTTTTGGCTTGTTTATATAAGCTAGGTTTATATTATTATATTTCATATTGCAATTATATTATGTTTATTCATTAGAATTATATATTTTTTCATTCTTGTTCTGTTTTGAATCCGGTTAAATATAAAGGATTTATTGTGGAGTGAGGGGAACTAAAATAGTAGCTATGTTTATAATGTTGGTAACATTATGCTTCATGCAGGCCTGCTGGTATTATTTCTGAATGTAACAAAATATGATTTATAGCCTACGTGACTACTTGTCTTTTTTATTACTCTGCTCAAAAACTTAAGATTTATATTTAGCGTGTTTTTTAAACATGCAGCAAACATAAGTAAGTGATCCTCTTCCTTCTGCCACGGCCACCAGCACTCTTGGAACCAGTTTATTGGCTGGGCCGAGTACGCTCAGAATTCCATTCGTCAGTCATCTACTGGACTCACTCCCTTCCAGTGCGTGCTCGGTTACCAGCCACCCTTGTTCCCCTGGGACGGAGAACCATCGGATGTTCCTGCGGTGGATTACTGGTTCCGAGAGAGCGAGAGGGTCTGGGACGAAGCACACCACCATCTTCAACGAGCTATGCGTAGGTGCAAGATGACAGCAGACCTTCGAAGATCCGACATCCCTCCGTACCAACCTGGACAGAAGGTCTGGCTGTCCACACGTGACATCCGATTGCATCTCTGGAGCGGGCCGTGGAGAGGGGGGTAATATCACAGATCAGCCAGGCTCCACCACCAATCCTTCACAGCAATCACAGTCACCTGAGTTTTAACTCAAGCCACCTGCACCTCATCAGCACTCAATCACTCCAGCTCTATTTAAGCACACACCTCACTCCAGTCAGTTGTCCGATCTCGCTTACACGAAGTGGACTCACATCAGCTCTGCGCTACAACCTACCTGCTACTCTCCTGAAGTTACTTACCTCCTCTTCCTCTTTGGTTCTCCGTGTCTCCTTTGTCTGCCTCCCTTCGTTGATCCTCAATACTCCTCTCCTGTGTCATCCTGGAGTGTGTGCTTCTCCGCGTCATCCACGAGTTCCTGGCAAGACAACACCCTTCAGTATATCCTTTATCTCTCAGTAAAACTTCAAGATATATATATACTCACCATCCTTCCCTGCTTACCCGACTGCTGAATTTAATAAACACCTTGTATTATTTGAATATCCTCTGTGTCTGGTCTGCTTCCCGTAACAATGATAGATTCTGACTATTAAAACAAAAATCATGCTTGTGTATTTATGACATCAGTTAAGCTTTCTTTGTTCAGAAACGAAGGAACTTAAAATATTATTTGTGTGTTGTAGCTATAGATGCAATGAATAAAATGGGAAAAACACGAAACTTGTAAATAAAATATAGACTGTATGTATACACCTGGCACTTGTACCATTGCTATCCCAACGATTCCCAGCGATTCATCACAACATTACTCATCTATAAAAACTCTGGAAGTTTTGTCTGATCAACTAAACTTCACAGTATACAGCATCGCAAAGACCACCGATCCTGTAGCAATGTGCTCTACAACATCAACAACATCCGTGCATGCAACACAACTCCTTGTCAGAGCTTCTTTAGAACAGCTGAATCCCTCTACCTTATAAAATCAGCCTCCTCAGATCTATTAAAGCACTCTTTGTGGCACATGTCATATTGTATTACCTCTAGAACTGATCAGTTTTGATGTATTCCTAAGTTGTGAATTTAGATGGATCTGAATAAATGGAAATCACCACATGCATGAACTGAATTTGATTCTGTGCCAACAGCAAATTTTACTTTATGGAGTTTTAAATTAATTTAATTTAATTTAATCTGTTTGCTAGTATGTCAGTACTACGGACCATTTGTAATATTCCGAATGTTCTGTGCTTTTCAGCCATTTAGATTGTATCTTTACTGAAAAGTAAAGATGTATTTTGAATAAGATCAATATTAATTTGTAGTTACCTGTTGCTGAATCACAACTTTTAGTCAGGGCAACATAAAGTTAAAAGATTTACAAAGTAATACATTGCAAACTAAAATTGTAACTAAATTTCTATATTGCAGGAGAGAGAGACAGGTGAGTAATGGAAACAAATGGGAGGAAAGATGAGGTGTGTCATGTGATGTACGTTCGAACAGGTCATCCTCCCTAAATTGTACATATAAATCACATTCTCCATCCTGAGAGAAAGACAGACACTTTTAGTCAACCATGAAGAAGCTCTACAAGTGCCTGTGGATCTTACTGGGTAACGTACAACATACTGTACATGTATCTGTTAATTTACTAAATTATCACTAATATTAACATGGTAATATTTTCCTTTGGTCAGAAAGGTTTTCAAATGATGTTTCCATTTGAATTTGCACTGGTCTTACTCTTCACTGTGGATCTACAGCACATTTTCTTTCCAAACGTTACTTTTCACACGGTTTGCATTATACATTTTTCTCAATGAATAGATTGTGAATTTGCTTCATCGCTGGAATAGTTTTTGTTAGTTGGAGTTTCTAGCTCTGCTTTACAAAACAAATCGATCTTGAAATCAGTGTTCATTTGTGTATGTAAATGATTTGTCGAGAGAGGCGTGATTCACAGGAACACTTTAGATTACAATATTCTGCTTGTTTTATGTTTTTATTATTATATAGTCACTAATAAACAACATCAACTATGTCAAAATGAATTAACTGGTAAAGGAGAAAGAGTTTTATGGTAATTCACATGGCAGCAAAACATGCTTCTCTGAAAGTCTTTTTTTTAATTTAGGGTTAGGTAAAAATGTCTTATTTTGATGACATCTTTGTTCCGTTCTGCATCTTCGAACCGCCAGATGTAATAGTAATATTCCATGCATATGAATATTAGTATTTTTTCTTTATGATCACTTTTTAGGAGCGGTTTTATTTATTTATTTATTTTTTTTCAGAAACTTTTTCTTCTTAAACCACATAAAATATTGTATAAAAAATTCTCAATCTGGACAATAAATGAAATTGCATTTAAAATATTATCTAGTCCTTATGATACATTATAATAGAATTATGTCAGAATATTATGAAGAAACATCATAGTTTTTTATTTTTTTTAGTTGTGGTAATTTATGTTGTCTTTTTGTCATTTTTATGCATACACAGTCTTTAATATTTTGGTTCATATTCATATTTTAACTAAATGTTCAATATAAATGTCTTCTTACTGGCCTTCTTCCAGAGAATGTAGCATTTCAGCACACGACCACACAGTCGTCCATGCATGGGGCCTTGTATAGCGAGTATGCGGTGGACGGTGACCGTGACAGCTATTCCCACACAAGCACACAGAGCGACCCGTGGTGGAGAGTGGATCTGATGAAAGTATACAGAGTGAACAGAGTGGCCATCACTAACAGACTGAGTCCCGCTTCTGATACAGTATCCAGAATAAATGGGGCGGTGATTCGTGTTGGGAACTTCCCAGACATTTACAGCAACCCAATGTGAGGATACTTTTGACATTTATCATTGGCTCCAGCTGAGAATGAACAGAATCAATAACGGATGATCTTTCCTGTCTGTAGTTGTGCAGTAATTTCTACTATTTCATCTGGAGCCACGGCCAACTTCTCATGCGGTGCGATGGAGGGACGTTACGTGATTGTTCATATTCCTGGAGTTCAGAAGATTCTTAGTCTCTGTGAGGTTGAAGTCTACAGGTATTTGGGAGGTAATTCATTGTCATAGAGCACTTTTCAATATGTAATATCATGCCATACTTTTCATGGCCTCGTAGATTTTTCAGATAAATGCCCTGCTGGGAAGACATCTAGAACATCTTTAATTACTTTCTCTGGTTAACATAAGGGCCGTTACCAGTCAAATGAAATCATTATCACTAAAACATTGCAGTATAAGAAAATCCATCTTAGATAGAATTTATGTATTTACACAGTCTGTTTAATGCAGCTCAGAAGTGGAATGAATGCATTTATACTGCAATTATTGTACATCAGCATAATGTTATGATATTAACATTTTAAACATTACATTTTTAATCTAAATATAAAATGTTGGAAAACATGAAACAACACAAACACAAGTGAGCGCAGTCTTTATGAATGTGTCATTGAATCACAGACTTAACCAATTCAATTATCGTTCCCTTCTGATACAAACTTGGTGCATCAAGTATGTTGTGCAATTTTATTGCATGTATTTTCAAGGAAATCGGGCAGTAGATGGAGCCACTACACAGTCAACATCTTCTGGGAACTGGTTTTCTGAAAGAGCCATTGATGGCAATCGAGGTCTCCAGCAGTTGAATACAGGATGCTCCTCAACACTCAATGAGACTAACCCATGGTGGAGGCTGGATCTGCGTCACATTTACCGAGTTAGTGAAGTGGTTATCACTAACAGAAAAGACTGTTGTGCAGAACGAATAAACGGAGCAGAGATTCGCATCGGAAACTCTTTGGAGAACGACGGCAACAACAATCCCATGTGAGAAACTTGAAGTTGAAGAGCTCGAGACATTTAGCACAAATATGATACAGATTGCAAATTGATGCAGATATGACAGTATTTTTATATCTTTATGTGTTTCTCTGTCTGTAGATGTGCTGTTATTCCTGCTATTCCAGCAGGTGTGTCCTCCAGCTACTCATGCGGTGGGATGGAGGGACGTTACGTGAATCTGATCATTCCTGGAGACATGAAGACACTCACTCTGTGTGAGGTGGAAGTCTTTGGAGAAGGTATGACATAGTCATAATAAACTCAAGTAAATTATGTGCACGGTCCAAACATTATATTAGAATTATTATTTGTTAATTATTTACATGAATGGCTGCGTTCGTTTAGGTTTTTTTTTAAAAAGATCATTTGTAAAAATGCTGTTTAACTCCAGCGAGGATTTGACCGAGTCTACAATGAGAGAAAACGTTCTGAAACAGGTGAGAGAAAGAAACAAATCCAACCCTCATTATTACTGTAAAATTCCAGCAGCTATCGTTTAGTTTCCTGCCCATTTTTAAACAGACTTCATAGTCTTGAAGTTGAGATGCATTGGAAATGAAATGCAGTGAAAGTCTTAAATGTCTTTGTGGACATTTTAAGGGTTGTTGTAGTTCATTTAAAATGTATTTATGTATTTATTGATTGACTGATTTTATATAGCTTCTTTTAAACATGGAAGATTTGAGTGCATCATAATGTTCCGACTTAATTTTACTATTAACATGTTATTTTCAGTTGGAATCTGCTCTAGCTGCTAGAGGATTCACAAACGTGACTCTGCGTTGGTCTCAAACCCCTAAACAGGTGATACAAAAAGTGTACGCTAAAGGTGAGTCTGTTCTCACAATTGTACAATAACTTATGAAAAAAGGAATCATTATACAAACCATGTGGTGTAATAAACAAAAATGTCTTATTTACAGGTCGTTGCAGTAGGAAAAATTAATACTCTGGAAATCATAACTGCCTTTAATTCACTACATTCATATTCATCGAAGACAATGATTTTCATTCTAAATACACTGACAGAAATTTCTTCATGTAGATTTTTAAAGTACTTCTGCTTACTTCCCTGTGGCTGCTTTCTTTGTGAACTGTAAAACATCTTGTGTAATAGTGTATTGTCCACAAATAGAGATAAATAGTAATACATGGAATGAAAGTAATTAAATGGTCACACAACCCACACATGTAAACACATTAAATTCACACATTAAACTTGTGACAGTTTTCTGTACATTCATTGTCAGCATTTAATTTTTCTTGTAATATCTACATATTGTACATTTAATTGTTTTGATGTTCTTGTTTTATTAAATTTCCTGGCATTTAATATTGTTCTAACTTTGGAGCTGTAATAAAATGAACGTAATCCCATGGGAATGGAGAGAGAACAGTGCATGTGTGGGGAATGAGGTGCCATTGGCTTTATTTGAATTTGAATCCGTATCCACCCAATTGTTCTCATAAGTAAATTGAATGTGTCTGGCTTCTGGTTTAATCCGTGTCCAGCTATTTTTAGCTGAACAAAACAGCTTGGTTTTGCTGCTTGATATTGCAAAATGGTGTTTCTTAGCATATTATTTTAATGTGTTATCTTAATTACGAACACTGGTTTGTAACACAAACAGTTTTACTCTTGAGTGCACTTTGTTATTCTTCTAGTTGTTTCCGAGTATATGAACAAGAAGTTTCACACATTCACAGAAAACGGCTTACTTTTTAGATTTACATTTACATTTACATTTAGTCATTTAGCAGACGCTTTTATCCAAAGCGACTAACAAATGAGGTCAATGAAAGCAATCAAAATCAACAAAAGTGCGATGACATGCAAGTGCTATAACAAGTCTCAGTTAGCTTAACGTAGTACACGTAAGCAAGATTTTTTTTTTTTAAGGGTCATGAAACCTTAAAACACATTTTTTGAGATGTTAACATATGAACAGGTTGCACATCAGTGAAAACAACAACACTGATTATGTCTATTATTGAGGAAAAAGTTTTTTTTTTTTTTTCATTTTTTGGAGCAATTTCATTCTTATGGTTCAAAAAGAAAAGTTGAGCCTACATGCATTAATCTAGAGTGGTGATTGGCTGCCATGGTTAATGAGTAGGCGTCTACTTCATCAGTTTTCCAAACTATTCTCGGTGTTATTCATGAGAATGAACTCTTACCATCCAATCACTGCGCTGTATTATGCATGAGGTCGTCTTACAGGAGAATTCAAATCTCACGAAAGACAGTCGTGCGCTTTTAGTTCATTTCTGTGAACATTACAGCAACAATATTTAATATGACAACACGTGGAGTGCGCGGAACGCCGTGATGGGTTTAATAACAATCACTGCGCGGATCATTCATATCCGGACCGGAGCAAGCGTGTTTCAAGTGTTTGTGAGTATGGCCTATTTCATATTCTCTCGTGCTACAAACATGAACCAGCACCCTGCTCGCGGACATATGTCGTCTTCAAATGAAATATGCACGAATAAGGGCGCTGATACAGCGGTACGTCTGATCATGAACACCATGACAAGATGGATTATTGTGATACACAGCAAACAATGATATAGACCGAAAATCCAAAGAAGAGTAAACAAAAAGTAACTATTTATTCTTTCTGTTTTAAATATATTTTAATATTCATCTGTCTGTATAATGAGTGTGTTTGTAGGTATGTGTTTTATTGGTTGTTTTCTCCCCTCTTCCCACCCTCTACACTCCCACTTTTCCAGTTTTTTTAGATGATCCCACAACATAAGCAATTGTCCAGCGAATATCGAACCTAAAACTAACCCAGCCGGCACATGACCGACCTTCAACGTTGAAATATGGTTGAAATAATGACAGTTGTTATTTCAACATTGAAACAACGTTGCAAAAATTTTTAATGATAAATGGTTGAAAAAGGTTGCCAAAAACACTTGTAAATCAATGTTGATTTGTTTTTTGTTTTTTACAAGAACTGTATGTTGAATCAACTTAATGTATTCAACAGCATACAAAAGAAATTTCTGCCTTTTAAATTATTATTACTAAATTATTTAAGATCATTATTATTATTTTATTAGCATTTTACAATATTTTGATCGTTAAACCTATTCTAAAATCTAAAGGTATATGTTAAAATATTATCATCATTAACAACAATAA
>JAFVLL020018814.1:0-14984 GCA_021397915.2 Tor tambroides
GCAAATTTAATTTACGCTTACAGTCTTATGTACACTTTCACAAATCTTACCCTGCGTATGCAAATATTTTAGGCATAATTCTACCTTCATACTCCGTGTATTGTGTGTAATCAGATCCATACAGTTTATGATCATAACAACAATAACGTTTGTCAGGCATCTACATTGTCATCTGAGGAGATTACAAAGATTAAACAAATGTTTTTTTAAACTCTAAAACATGAAATGTGGAGTTATCTGCTTTTGCCAAAACAAACGACTGTTGGAGTTATCTGCTTTTGCTATAAAACAAACTTTTAATGTGTAAAAAAAAAATACTTTAATTTTGTAAATTACCAGTACGTTATTATTACTTAATCAAAACAACCCAAGTGCAGTTTGATTGATATTACTTGGAATGCGCAATTTAAAAAAAGTGATTTGTGACCCTGGACCACAAAACCAGTCATAAGGGTCATGAGATTTATACAGCATCTGAAAGCTGAATAAATAAGCTTTCCATTGATGTATGGTTTTTAAAGATCGGACAATATTTGGCCGAGATACAACTATTTGAACATCTGGAATCTGAGGGCGCAAAAAAAAATCGAAATACTGAGAAAATCGCCTTTAAAGTTGTCCAAATGAAGTTCTTAGCTATGCATATTACTAATCAAAAATTAAGTTTTAATATATTTACGGTAGGAAATTTACAAAATATCTTCATGGAACATGATCTTTACTTAATATCCTAATGATTTTGGGCATAAAAGAAAAATTTATAATTTTGACCCATACAATGTATTTTTGGCTATTGCTACAAATATACCCCAGCGACTTAAGACTGGTTTTGTGGTCCAGGGTCACATTTCTGAAAGAAAAAATAAAAATGGAGTTATCGTTTTTTGCAAATGAACTCTTCATATATAAATACAAATTTTGTATGGATATAAGTAAATGTTACCATTCAAAAGTTTGGAGTCAGACAGCAAGGAAAAAATCAGCAAGGATTAAACTGATCAAAAAGTGACAGTGAAGACATTTATAATGTTACAATATAATATTAGATTTCAAATAAATGCTGTTCTTTTGAACATTCTATCAAAAAATACTGACAAAAATATATCATGGTTTCCACAAATAATATTATGCAGAATAACTGTTTTCAACATTGATAATAATCAGAAATGCTTCTTGAACAGCAATTTAGAATATTAGATTGATTTCTGAAGGATTATGTGGCACTGAAGACTGGAGTTATGATGCTGAAAATTCAGCTTTGATCACAGGAATAAACTACATTTTAAAATATATTCAAATAAATAACAGTTATTTTAAACTGTAAAAATTTCACAATATTACTGTATTTACTGTATTTTTGATCAAATAACTGCCACCCTTGGTGAGCATGATAATACTATTTCTGTAGTATGGTTGGTGAGCTTGGTTAATTCATTTATTATTATTTAACATTTAAAAATTGGACCAAGCTCAAACTTAAGCAGAGAAAAAAGGTTGGACAGGAGAGAAGACAGCAGCATTTTACAAAATGGAATAAAGAGTTAAATATATGCTTCGTGGCTCCTGCTGGCTTTATACTTCATATTATCTGCAGTCCTGCTTATATGGTCAGTCTAAATGAACTCAACTGATGTCTTTAGATGCTGTTCAATGCGGCTTTAAAGCATAAATGAGGAGAATAAGAAAATATGTTTTCCCTCACACTTTAAAGACAGGCCTATGGGACATGAGTAAATATGATTTCCCTCAGCGGGTAAGGCCTGAACTGATAAATTTAACCGAACGAGCTGTCATAAAACGGTGAAAAATAGGGAGTTCACCAACAGTGCTGTCTGTTAAAGGTTCAGTATCATTACTTTAGCGGTTTTATTGAAAACCATTCATAACACTGACATTATCACTCAACCATATGCTAATTCCACATGCTAAAATTTCAAACAGAATATTCAAGTGGTGAAGTCAGAGCGTTCATAAAATCTCCTACAGAAGGTCGGGAATGGGTGGGTTTGACGGATGAACTCCTCAGATGTTTAAAATTGAATTGCTGAGAAAGAATGCAGCAGGGAAAAAAATGAATTTGATTTTATTCTTTATTCCTCTGGCTCACTAACTGACTGCAAATAGATTGCTGTCTGACTATAACAGGTTGTGAGCGGTTTACTCAAGGATTAAAATACGCATTACTTCGGGATCCTAAAGTAGTCAAAACCTTGGCTGGGCGATATATACAGAATAGTTACAATATACTAAAATATATATATATATATATATATATATAACAATTCCAATGCACATTTTGAGTTTGGCCATTTGAATATTGCTTTCATGTGCATTATCAATCAAAGGTGTGCAATATTTTTCAGCCCTTAAAAGATGGTGAATATTTCAATGTTTATAATATTTGAGGTAACACTTTAGAATACTGTTTCTTACTTACTGCATAACTAATACGGAATTATTGAAGAACTAACAGGTAATTATTAACACTTAACTCACTGCTGTTAACTACTAAGGAAGATGTGTTAACTAATCAGTATGTAATACAATTTTATGATTGTGTTAAGTAACAGTTAGCTAACCAATAACTAATATATTCTGTCATACCTCCTGAAGAACTACTATTAATTATCTACTAGTTAAGGTTCAAGAAATATAACTATGAAGTAACTACTAATGAACAGTCATACACAATTAAATTGAGTTGTGACCCTCTCATATAAATGTTATTAGCAGTAGTAGTAGTATGAAAATTCAATATTAATAAATTTTATGGAGGTTTTGCCTGTGTAGTGAATTGTTTTGTGAGTGTGTTTTGTAAGAAATCAGCTTCAGATAGGAACCCCACCACCACTCCAGTGCCTTGCGATAACTTACCTTAGTTTTTATATTTTATATACAGTACTGTATGCGTGCCTCCTCACCATACCACATTACCATTAGATTCGGTTCCTGTGTGTAAGGCAAGCAGTAGTAGTAGTATGAAAATTCAATATTAATAAATTTTATAGAGGTTTTGCCTGTGTAGTGAATTGTTTTGTGTGTTTTGTAAGAAATCAGCTTCAGATAGGAACCCCACACCACCCAGTGCCTTTTTACATAACTTACTCTTAGTTTTTATATTTTATATACAGTACTGTATGCGTGCCTCCTCACCACATATACCATATTGTTCATTTATCTGTTCCCAGGTGTAAGGCAAGGACTGAGGGAAAATGAAAATACAGGTAACCCATTAGTAATTAATAAAGAATTATCAGATAATTCCGCAGGAATGACTTAGAACCTGAAACAGTATTCTAAAGTGAAAATATAGGGAACTCATTAGTAATTAATAAATAATTATCAAATAATTCTGCAGGACTTATTTCGAACCTGAAACAGTAGGCCTATTCTAAAGTGAAAATATAGTGAAACCTATAGTAATTAATTAAGAATTATCAGATAATTCCGCAGGAATTACTTAGAACCTGAAACAGTATTCTAAAGTGAAAATATAGGGAACTCACTAGTAATTAATAAATAATTATCAAATAACTCTGCAGGACTTATTTTGAACCTGAAACAGTAGGCCTTCTAAAGTGAAAATATAATGAAACCTATAGTAATTAATTAAGAATTATCAGATAATTCCGCAGGAATTACTTAGAACCTGAAACAGTATTCTAAAGTGAAAATATAGGGAACTCATTAGTAATTAATAAATAATTATCAAAAAATTATGCAGGACGTATTTCGAACCTGAAACAGTAGGCCTTCTAAAGTGAAAATATAGTGAAACCTTTAAGTTGGATAGTTATGGCAAGACAGTGGAGTTGGGGTTCCTTTCCGAAGCAGATTTCCTACAGAACATGCGCACAAAGCAATTATTTACCATACAGGCAAAAGCATAAGGGGTGAGAACCAGAACGGCGTAAGTGACATTTAAGTGACACTTTACAGGAGGGCCAAAACAAAAATTTACCATTGGTTGATCTGACTTTGTGCACTGATTTCAATCGTTTATAATAATAATTTGTACACTTATGGATGACAGTATACTTTTGTCAGTAGAAAGTGCTAATCAAGAGCTTTCTTTTGAGATATATATACATATACATATATACATATATACACACATATATATATATATATATATATATATACACATTTCACCCAAAATGTCTCTTACGCCCTTCTGGTTCTCACCCCTCGTTATGTACAATTATAGTAATGAGTCCTTTTGGGTGTGCATCAAACAAAATGCATATTTCATTTCCATTATAGGCTAATAATAGTAGTAGTGGACTGTAACAGTTAAAGTTGCTACTGTAGTAGTACTTTGTACTTGTCCTTTTACTCAAGTAATTTTGAAAATGAATAGGCCTACTTATAATTTTACTGGAGTAATATTTTATTGGGGTATCTGTACTTTTACTCAAGTACTTGATTGTGGGCCACAACCTGATTATTATAGTGAATATTTGCACATAACTGCTCAGTAGTAGTTATTTCATAGTTATTTTCTTGAACCTTAACTAGTAGATAATTAATAGTAGTTCTTCAGGAGGTATGACAGAATACATTAGTTATTGATTAGCTAACTGTTACTTAACACAATCATAAAATTGTATTACATACTGATTAGTTAACACATCTTCCTTAGTAGTTAACAGTAGTGAGTTAAGTGTTAATGAATAATTACCTGTTAGTTCTTCAATAATTCCTTATTAGTTATGCAGTAAGTAAGAGACAGTATTCTAAAGTGTTACCATATTTGATCATTTTCTTTTTCTTATAAAATGCTAGTGGATGTTATAGCATTTGACAAAAACTTGCTGACTTTTTTTGCTCACACAGGGAATAACAAACTTCATCCCAAATACGATTATTGGACTTTAAAAAAAAAACAATCCACCTGTAGTGTTTCTGGTCAAAAATAACCAGCTTGCAGAAATTGCTTGTAAATCTTTCATGATGCTATGTTATTACCAAATCTTGGATTCAATCTTTTTGTCAACTTGTTTTCTTTAAATTAGGACAAGTGTTTGTGTTTCTTTTTGGAACTGACTGATTGTAGTCCTCATTGATCTGAGCTTATAAACCTCAGTTTTTAACAGTATTTATGGATAATTGAGGTGCATAAGCTCAGATCAATGTGGCCTATGATCAGTCAGTTCCAAAAAGAAGCACAAAACTTGTCCTAATTTAAAGGAAACAAGATTTGGTGATAATATCAGCATAATGACAGATTTACAAGCAATATTTAAAAGGCCAGTCATTTTTTAGTGGGAACACCAAATTAAGATTTTCAGCACAGCACAAAGGGAAATCCATATCAAAATACTGATCGAAAAACTCCAAAGGCTGAAATACATTGCACATTTCTTGCCACGTTGCACAGGTTTAGTAAACATTGACACTGGTTGTGTACTGTTTTATTAGCATTACAGAGGGTATACAATGATGACAAACCAACCAGTGCAACTATACGTTAATCACAGTTTTAATTAATGGCTCTTGACACTGACAGAATAACACGTTAATGTGTATGTTCTTCCAAATGCGGGTCTGATTAAAATTACTACATCCAAGAGCAGCGGGCCATTGTGTGTTTGAAAGAAATGAGCTGAAGGGCCCTTCACGGTATATAATTAAACTCAAGGAACACCCAGACACTTATTGAGTTGCAACAGCATGCAATCTTTGGAGGTTTTTCAAAATAAGCACACAAAGCCCAAAAACACAAAATAGACCTGAGGAAACATATACAGCTGCTCCAGCAAATATTAGCTGTACAATTTTACCACCCAATCAATACAGTAGCAGACCTACTGTAAACTACCATTCAGAAGTCTCTTATGCACACCAAAGCTACATTTATTTGTTAAAAATACAGTAAAAACAGTAATATTATGAAATATTTTTCCAATTTAAAATAACTGTTTTCTATTTGAATATAGGCCTATTTTAAAATGTAATTTGTTCCTGTGATGCAAAGATTTGCTGCTCAAAAAACATTTTTTATTATTATCAATGCCGAAACCACTTGCACTGCTTCATATTTTTGTGGAAAAAGTTATACTTTTTTTTCTAGGATTGTCTTATGAAAAGAATATTTAAAAAATTAAATATAATGTTTATTTTGTAACATTATAAAAGTCTTTACTGTCACTTTTAATCAACTCTGGTGTTCTATTTAAAAACAATAGTATTTTTACTAAGTGTTATAGAGCTTAAAAACAGTACAAAGTGCTGTTTAAATCCATTTTACTTCCATAATAGATGCATTTCTGATCTGAACAGGATATAAAATGAAGGGATGACGACTAATTTGACATCTGGAAAAACATGCACCAATGAATGTACACAAGGAGACAAGAGACATTAAGAACAAAATAGGGTCCATTTTGATTTCATTAAGTGTAAAGTACATTATTTTCATTTTATAGGGCATCGTTACTAAAACAAATCCCTACAGACTCCTCAAAGCCTCTAATCATCCTTATTCTGCTCTGGTGACAGTACAATATGTGTTCTGCCCATTTATCTTCATAAGACGAATCATTAGAGTAGATTACTTCTGACACTGTTCAAACATGACGTCATTTTCTCTCTGTTGGAGGCTCTGATTTCCCATCAGGCCTTCTGGGACCGAGCTCTGCCTCTTCACAGGTGCTCAAACCCTCTGTACTCGCTTAAAACGCCACAGAACCTCCTCGAGACAGAAGTACAGCGGCGCATTTATGCAATCTGACAGAGCACAGGACTTAAAGGGCTCATTTCATGGAATCAAATGTTCTTTCATCTTTTGAGGTAAAAGTTCATTGAATTATGGAAACGTACTGCAACTTTCAGAACTTTATTCCAAGTGTATTTATTGAAACTAAGATTCAAAAACCAAGTTCTTTCAGACAAATGAATATATTATAACACGATAGTCGGCAACAACGCCTTCTTGGTGTTCAGAAACTTGGCCAGTTCAGACATGGCGAGGTGATAAAGAGGAAGTAGGACATATTTATAAATAAATATATAAATGCACAAAAAGTTTCTAAAGATTCTTTAAAATAAGCTGGATGCAAGCAAACAAGTTTAGCTAATCTGATTTGGACTTGCCTGAGTTAAAGCCTAAAAGATAGATTTGAACAGCTGTTGATAAATTAAACCTATTTCTGTGAGAATAGGACTTTGCTGATGTTGCCAAGATACAGAAAACATCAAAACAAGAACAATAGGCCAAGGCCTTCATAAAACGCAGACAATTACAGAGGCAGCGCGTGAATGGTTATTAAACTGCTCTGTGAATAAATAACAATACGTGTTGTGATGCTAAAACAGTACAGGCAATGTGTGCACTCAAACCTGGATAACTAACTGACATTCCTTTAAACCACAACATGATATTAACTCATGTATAAGATAATCTGAATTGCCACTGATAACTGTTATAGAGGTAAAATTCACAGACGAAAAATAAAGAAAGGGCGCCACAATTATCACTGTACTATTTGCAAACAAATTGAATGAATGTATTTCAAATTGATTTGAATCATGCCCTGAATCACTTCCTCACTGAATCAGCTCAGATGACTCACTCTCACTGAACCACAGGTTATCATGTCCTACTTGAACTAATTGTATCATGTATTTATAAAAATCAATGTCAGAATGTCATAATCATCCTAATTACAGTTATTATTATTATTATTATTGACTAATTGTTCATGACAAAATGAAAAACAACAATTATGACGATGATGTTATTATTGTTACTACTACTACTACTACTAATAAATATAATAGTAAATTTATTTTTATAACCAAATTATTGAACATTGGTATCTTTTATTATATTTATATTTTTATGTATTGATATATTATTATTGTTGTTGTCATCATTGTTATCATTGTTGTGAATACGAATAAAAATAAAACAATAATATTAACAATAATTATATTATTAAATGTAAGTATGTACTGAACATTGATATTTTTGATTACACTATTATATTCACATTTCACATGTACTACTATTACTACTACTACTAATAATAATTATTATTATTATAATATTGCTGTTGATGTAAATGTTAATTGAACATTGGTATCTTTTATCATATTGTAGTTTTATAAAAGCTATAACCCATTTGAAGCAATATATTACAGTGATTTTAGCATGGTGAAGAGGTATTACAAAAAAACACAACTTCTAAAGCAATTAAAGCAATAAGGAATAATCTCTTGTGTCTTATTGCTCTAATCTATAACCTTAATCAACAACTGTCTTCAAATCACCACAGTCTTACTCAATTATGGAATATGGGAATAAGATTCCCATCTGTTGGATGATAAAAACCAAAGCCTTTTCTCCACAGGGATCCTGACAGAGGGAATATGGCAACATAAAAACCAAAGATGCAGAGCTGTGCATCAGGAACCCATCCTGTCAAATCAAATTATATCTGCTGAATGCCTGTAGGCCACAGGTGCAGACGAAGGCAGGAGTCAGAAACAGACACTATCAAATACCTGAACAAGCAGCAAATAGTCTGTAGCGAGTGAAAGGGCCTTTCATTGTGTGTAGGTTACAGAGGCTCTGTCAAAGGCAGAAGCTGAGAGGGGACGCTGGGAAGGCGAAATGTGAGAAAAACAGAGAGAAGGGAGCAGCTGTGAGGACAGAGTCTCTAGTGTAGCAACGGTTGACGTGTAAACATGTGGCATACTGTCAGACTCTCGCACTGGCGCAAACCCAACAAAAAACACACGACGGACTCCGTCCAAAGACTTACACTGCCATATGGTTTAATATTGGGAACGTATTGTCATCTTCAAGCAGCTCAGCGGAGTCAGATTAAACCCGGACAGACACGTGGAGCAGAGCGGACTCACATTCACATGCCTGTCATCACAGTCCACGGCAAAAGGAAAAATGTGTCATCTTACTCTGAACGTACTATATAGATGTTTTTCCTGAATGTGGAAGTCATGCCTGACTCTTAACCGGAAGGATGCTTTGCATTTCCGGTCTCCTGTGTTTCTAGTCAAATTAGCATACATTCTGAGCTGATAATCTAATGTTAAACCTATTCAAATGTTTTTAAAAATCACTTTACAGTGTCGTAATGATTGTCATTTGCTAGTGCCTCACTCCTCAAAGTTTAATAAGCGTGTAGATGACACGAAGCTGAACAGATGGGCACTATTTGAATGGGTTCCTATGGAGACTGGAACAGAAGAGCATCCAATCAGAAGTTAGAATTCGTAATGGTGGTGCTCATCGTTTACTCAGGAAAAAGGTCTATACTAAAACTCTAATAGTATCTCAGTGACACTAAAAAACCCTGATGATTCCAAAGTCAGTGATCGCAATATCAACTAAAATAATCATAAGTATGATTTTTGCAATTATCGTGCATTGCACACCACTGTATACCATTGAGTCCTAAATAACTTTCCAATATGGGCCACACCGGGGCTAGTTGTCACATGGGGAAGGGCTGTATCTCATTGAGAAATCCATAAATGATTGCTTTCTAGCAGTGCTTCTGTATGTTGGCTTCAAACACCTACTTTACATGAGATTGTATTTTGTAATTTTAACTAAAAGACTAAAACACTGAAATGTGTTTGCAGGAAAAGCGTTTTCTTTTCATAAATGCCTGGTCAGGGTGACTAATTTCATTGAATAATAGCAATAACAGTCAAGCATAATAATGACAATAATAAAAAAGATTGGTTGTCAGCAAGACTATACATATATCTATATTATATTAGTGCTGTCAATCGATTAAAAAAAAATTATCTAATTAATTGCACATTTTTCTGAAATTAATCGCGATTAATCGCGATTAATCCCACCTAACATTAAAGTTTTTAAATATACTTTTATATAGCAATAATTTCACATTCAATCTTCAATTTAATGTACAAACAACATAAAGACAGTATATTTTTAAATATTTGTTTAATGGCATCTTTATTTTTATGACTGAAGGTCAGTATCAATGAACCCAATACTACTGATTTCTCTATAAAATTGCCCCCCCTCCATATTTAACCATTGACTATAGCCATTCAACATTACAATATAATTGAGAGCTATCAATTTCAACATTTATTAGATTTAAAAAAAATATATAATTTAAGTGAACTTAATCTTCACATAAACCCATTATAATAATGTCATATTTCATATGCCTTTCAGCAGAAATACAGAAATTGAAATTGAAGTTATCAAACACTAAATTCTAAATTAAATATAGATGAATCCTTAAATCTATACGTTATTTTTTCCTCTTTTTTTATTTGTGCTTTGATTAATAGACATCACAGCAGCTGGTTATTAGGTTATTTTGGATGTTATTTCTTTAAGAGCTGACGCTGAACATGATGCGGATCTGACACGCATCGTGTTTTCTCTCAGTCCTTTCTACCTTTTCTGACAGGTCTTAAAGTCTATTAATGAGGTGACAAGTTGAATCGGGTGTGTTAGGTGAAAGAGACAGTGTTGGGCTTCTCCAGGGCAGTTTTGAAAACCATTTCAGAGACATGTCCTTAAATGTGACTCATATAAACTATATTACATGCATGCACAGATTTAAGGCAGCTTTAATCGCCTTTTTGGTAACTCCATGACTTCTCTGACTGTCATTGCATGCACGTACTTTATTTCGCGCTTTGATATGAAATGATACAAGCTATGCGCGCGCCGGCACCTTTGTGCGTGCAGTTGGAGAGCTCTGAGCACAGTACCATTTCCGCGCTCGTTTGACTCGCGCTTGGCACTGAAGTGGAGCGCGCGTCTGAAACGTCTCCCGTTTGATTTGATCGTAAAAACGTTATGCGACTGAATAAATGCACTTCTTGTCAAGAGAAAAAATGACAGAAACAGCAGTTGTGAGTGGGATGGCCAACCCTAGCCCCGCCCCTGCGTTAATTGCGTTAAATATTTTTAACGCGTTAAACTGTAAAAATTAATCGCATGCGTTAACGCGCTAATTTTGACACCACTAATATATATATATATATATATATATATATATATATAAATAAATAAATTAAATTAGCCATGGTCTCTACTCTAACAAATAAGGCATCAAGACATTAACACACAAATATCTCAGTCACTGCAACAAAAAACAACAACAAAAAGAATAACATACAAATAAATACAATAAAATTACTCATAAATCAAATTAAGTTATCAAAGTGAGAGACTACAATGCTGACAATCAACAAAACGGATCATTTCGACATAACTCGGACGAATGAATCACATGAATCACAAAACAAGCTATTAAATATGAGAATATTTGCAACAACAGAGTAAATAAAAACAATAAACAGTCAGCCAAATACATCCACAATAAATATCCATGCCCAGTGCATGCTGGGAAAGCCAGCACAGCAAAATCAGCAGAATTCAACAACAACAAAAACACTATTTGTGCAGCTTTCGTCTCCTGAATTACTTTTATTAGCAGGATGTCTGTCATGTCATGCACTGATACAGATGAGAGTCTATGGGAAATCTGCTGTCTGGATATGGGCGTTATGAAAAATCAAGTGCTTTGAACGTGTGTGTGAATAAACACACTAAAATAATCAAGACATTTCTGTGATGAATTCATAATGTTATGCATACATAACTGATTAAGATGAGACTGGTGTAGTTCTCTTCTTAAAAAATCAGATGCGAGCAGAATTTAAACCACGAGCTGTTATTTCAGCCACAATGTTGGCAAAAAGGTCTGAAAATGAAGATCAAAACTGACACACCTATTGAAACGGGTTAGTTTTCTCATTAGGGCTCAATGTAAATGAGTAGTTGACACGACTGTGGTGTGACATTTTATATTTCCTTTAAAATTATTTTATAATTGCTGCTTTTATGACCATATTAATTAAAAGACTACATGGAATATTTGTTCTTTTCAAAAAATTCATTTCTCACGCCAGAGGAGCATTCATAATGAACCAGTGATTAAAATTATGAAAAGAAACGGTGGACATAAGAGATATAGTTTAAAGGCACAATATCTAAGATTTTCATCATAAAATATCCAAATACGACTTGCTCAGTGTGATATATTTCATGCAGTGGTGTATTACGTTATTCCAAAAGTTCCCAAGGATTTGTAAATCCAGAGAAATTCCAATTTTAAATAAAGGCTCGTCCCTGGTCATTGTCGCCTATCAATAACATAAAATCCGCACTACCCTCGGTTTCCGCTTATAGAAACTATGGCAACACACAGACACAATTGCTGCTGTACAGCTAAACTAAATCCATTATGGCTGTTGTGAATAAAGTGAAAATTAAATGAAAAGTGTTGACCGCAGCATCAAATTTAGATCTGCTCAATGTTGCGCAATGATTATTTTTATGCGTTTTTACAGTGTTGCCCAATATAACCAATCACACACAAGTCTGTTGAGCTTATGAACGCGATGATCAGTCAGAGGCGTTCAGATGAGCTTTTGTTCAGTGTACGCGCTCGCTGACTGAATTCAGCTCTCACGCGAATTCATCATAACAAAGTGCAGATGTACGTATGATGTAAGAGATTCATTCATAAAACCGTGTATAGACAGCTTTACTGATTATTAGGGAGTTTTTTTGAGAGTGCTTAAACTCGTGCTAAACTGAAGTTAGTCATAAATGTTCTTTGACAATGTAAATGTTCTTTGCTTGCTTTCTCTGTATAATTTATTCACTGTTCGAATAACTGTGGAAGATACAGGTAATAAAAAAATTAATTCACTACCTCATCTGTGAACATCCTCCTTCACAGCGTCATCAAGCTTCGCCTTTGTTATTGTTTTGAAAATGCAAACTCTAGCAGCGAAAACTTACATATTGTGCCTTTAACTTATATAGTGATAAAAGGTAACTAAGGCAACCTAAATGTCTATTGGATCAAAAATCATTTACATTTATGCATTTAGCAGATGATTTTATCCAAAGTGACTTACTTTGCATACATTTAATCAGTTCATCCATTTCCTGAACTGAACCCGTGACCTTGACATTGCTAGTGCTGTTCTCTGAGCTACAGGAACAATATTAACCCTATAAAGCCTGCTGAATGATACTTGATACACAAATTTCTGAGTCCTCTAAAGGTGCATGAATAAAATTTTGCAGAAGCACCTGTTGCACACAACCTACTACATGCCTTCTGTTATCTGACTGAGTTTATACGTTTTAAGCGAGTAAAAGACCGGTAAAAGGCCTTTTAGTTTAATTGTATAAATGTCCATCTTCAGCTTGTGGTTCATGTGTCTTAAACATAAGAATAGCGTTTATATTGTTAGTAATATTTTAAGATGAACATTTACTGGACTGAAGCAACTTAGGTTTACTTAATTATCTGTATATAATTTTTTAGAAAAATCATGTTCAAATGTGATTATCAAATAGGATCATTGTATTGCATTGCATTATATGTCTTGGTCATAAAATATTTAAATGTCATCTTATAAGACATATTATTGGGAGATATAGAGTGAAAACTGATATTTATATCATTTTATGTAAGTGGTCTGTTACACTAGTCTGTTATAAAGATCTCATTGATTTACATTACAAGCATCAAAATTAATTTCACTTTTTGGCCATTTAAATATTTAAAAAAAGCATATTTTTGCTCAGTTTGGGCCTCTGAATTAAAATTGAGATGCTTTTTCATTTGAGATGCTCCTCAGATATATCACACTATATGAGCCATAAAAGCCTGATGTATCAAATACGATGCATCAAAAAGCACATATTAATAATTATTTTTATGATCTGTAAACATATATTTTGGCTTAAGTTTCAACAAACTGCTCCATTTTTTTTTTCTTTAAAAAAATGTCAGGCTTTAGAGGGTTACCGTTAAAGATAGAGCTTGTCTATTTAGTCCCTTTTACTTCATATTTGAACCTTTTCAGTCACAGTAATCTTTTTTTCTGCTCAATTTGCCAGACCAAATCATTTTTGCCCCAAACTACAGCAGAGCCGTTCTGAGACCCGTTCCTGATGGAAGACGGACCCCCTGAAGGTACATGTCGGGCCGCAGTACGAATCAGGAACTAAGGATCGCCACTGTCTCGTTTAAGAACATTTTAGTTTCTCCCACAGGAAATCAGCTGATGCTGAGGATGGTTTTTAAACTCAGTTATGGCAGTCAGGGGAACAGTAAAAGAAGAGCCGTACTCTCACATCCAGAAACCAGTAGTTGACCCTTTCTGTATTCATCGCCTGTTTTACGAGCACATAATGTAGTTAAGAAGGACATGAGCAAAAAAAAAAAAAGGCCTCCGACAAGCTGCTAATACTGGCCTCTGCCTTGGGAAATAGGCAACCTCAATTTCTGGGACCGTAGCCGAAGTGGCTTCTATATTATTGAATAGAGAGGAGCAATGGCGTCTGTGAGACAGCGATCACCTGATGTGAGGAGTGATAGCCGACTGGCTCTGGTGTTTAACTGCTCGCAGCGACAAATTGCACGACTGCTAAATGAGACAAGTGCAATGCATTTACGCATGGACTTTGTGATATATCTGAGGTAGCGATGCATCGATCACCCTGACGCCAGATCCCTGCCACTGAAACAAAATGCAAAGAGTGTTAATGAGTTTTATACAACAGCCACTTAGATTCAGCACAAACACTCACTGGAAATGAGCTTTCATTAGCAAAGAATACAGGAGGCATTTCAGATATTTACTGTACTGTATATCTGAAATCGTGTTTGCAACCTAGTGTATTTTACTTCTGTAATGTGATGAATTTCAGAAAGTTTTCAAATAATTTGACTGTGAAAAGCTATAAAATGGTTTACAAAAAATAAAAATAATGTTAAGAAAAAAAATCTCACTGAAGCTATGCATGAACCTGGATTGTGCAAAATTGAAGAACCAACGATTAAAGGTGCCATAGAATGGAAAACTGAATTTACCTTGGCATAGCTGAATAATAACAGTTCTGTACATGGACATGACATACAGTGAGCCTCAAA
>JAFVLL020018817.1:0-46708 GCA_021397915.2 Tor tambroides
GCCGCTCCATTTGAAAACAGGTGATGGAGATTTACCGCTAATCAAGGAACCGGCTTTACTGACGAGATGCGCATGCATATCGCATGAGATATATCTCCCAGCCCTACATCTGTGTAATTAAAAGGATGAGTAGTTGTTAATAGACTCTTACTGGCCTCAATACACAAGCTCTCCATAAAACAAACAAAACAAGCCCTGCAAATTAATATGAAATAGTTTAAAAACCACATATTAGACAGGCACTTCATATTTAATGGTATTTTATTGCATTTAATATATTATACTTTTAATAAAACATTTGCAATGGGTTTTTAAAAGCTGTTTTATGCATGTTTTAGCCTGCGTTTTTGTTGCATTTACACACTTTTGACCAGCAGGCATCACCAGCGCGTGGTGTTTCAAGCGCTTCGAAACAGTGAATCATTTTGCGAAGCAGTTGGTTCAATTGATTCGAAGCTTCGAAAAGATTCGTTTCTCCTATCACTAGTGTGCCGCATGCATCAGACGTTCAGCTGACGGTCAGTGGGCATGATGTCCGAGGCTGAGACTAGGACGTGAAGAGACTTTCAAACAGCATAACAAAAAATGTTTTTCAACCAAATCACCTACTCTACTTTTTTTCATGAGAGAATTTCCTTTTTTTTTAAAAAACACATTTGTGACCCTGGACCACAAAACCAGTCATAAGGGTCAATTTTTTGAAACTGAGATGTATATGTCATCTAAAAGCTGAATAAATAAGCTTTCCATTGATGTATGGTTTGTTAGGATAGGACAATATTTGGTTGAGATACAACTGTTTGAAAATCTGAGGGTGCAAAAAATCAAAATATTGAGGAAATCGCTTTTAAAGTTGTCCAAATGAAGTTCTTAGCAATGCATATTACTAATCAGAAATTAAGTTTTGATATATTTACAGTAGGAAATTCACAAAATATCTTCATGGAACATGCTCTTTACTTAATATCCTAATGATTTTTGGCATAAAAGAAAAATCTATCATTTTGACCCATACAATGTATTGTTGGCTATTGCTACAAATATACTCGTGCTACTTATGACTGTTTTTGTGCTCCATGGTCACATTTTTCTGTGCATGCTGATATTTGTGTAATTCTGTTTGTGCAGGAGGTGAAGGAACTGAACTTCCACCACTGGGCTCTGTTTGACGGTCATGGCGGTTCCGGAGCCGCGGTTTTCGCCGCCAAGTTCCTCCACCTCCATATCGAGGAGCAGCTACAGGAGGTGCTGGAGATCCTGCAGAACCCGACCCTCCAGCCACCCACCTGTCTGGGCGAGGAGAACCCCGTCCACCACCTCCACCCGTCCGCCGGATGCTCCCAGCGGGGCCTGTCCCGGGCGGCTTCGCTCAGAGGGGCCGCCGGGGCCCCGGGGTCCCCTAATACCATGGCCCCGCGGTTCTTCATGGAGAAGAAGATCAAACAGGAGAGTCTGGTGGTGGGAGCCATAGAGAACGCCTTCAAGGAGATGGTGAGTCTTTGGATCAGTTGCTGTACTAGACTCACATGGCCACTAGATGGCAGGCGGAGCTTAGAGGAATGATGCATTATTGTAAATGACTGTTGATTTTAAATTTCAGCTTTGCATCAGAGTAATAAATTACGTTTTAAAATATAATCAAATAGAAAACACTTATTTTGTATTATTATAATAAATCATCACAATTTTAAAGATTTTACTGTATTTTTAATCAAATAAATGCAGCCTTGGTGAGCATAAAAGAGTCTAGTGTACTTACAGATGCAAAGCAGCGATCCTATATATGTGTGTTTTTTACTTAAATGTCGATTGAATCCAGTCTCATGTGACCTTGATTGAGTTCTCCGTGTGTTTGTGTGATCTCAGGACGCTCATATCGCTCGAGAGAGGATGGTTTACTCTATATCTGGAGGATGTACCGCTCTAGTGGTGGTGTATTTACTGGGAAAACTGTATGTGGCCAACGCTGGGGACAGCAGGTGAGACTGAATATTACTAAACCAAATCACCATGTTTCTTTTATTCTCATTTAAGAGAGCTTATGTCTAGATTAAAGAGATTAAAAAATGTCTAGATTTTTTGTCGTGTATGCAACAATTAACTACATGACTGCAACAATTTCTGCTCTGATTAAGACCTTTTTAGGCCTTTATTTGAGGAAGAACATCTTTTTGCAAAGAAGGAACTAAAGTTATTTCCATACTCGAGTGGTTTAGAGCAGAAGTATTCAAGCCTTTTTTTGTGAAATGAATGAAGAGTTATGGAGATCTGTTGGAAATTGTTTTGTCAGACTATTGTTCCATTAATATTATTTCTTACATTTTCTTTACTTAATCTTAAAATCTCTTTAAGTTTTAACTTTCTATTCAGCAAATAATCCTGCAAACAATCATGGTTTCCACAAAAATATGAAGCAGCACAACTGTTTTTAACATTGATGATAATCAGAAATGTTTCTTGAGCTGCAAATCAGCATATTATTATGATTTCTGAAGGATCATGTGATGCTGAAGACTGGAGTAATGATGCTGAAAATACAGCTTTGATCACAGGAATAAATTACATTTTTTACAGTATATTCACATAGAAAACAGTTATTTTAAATAACAATATTATTGTTTTTATGACAAATAAATGCAGCCTGGGTGAGCAAAAGAGACTTTTCAAAACATTAAAAAAAATCTTACTGACACCAAACTTTTAAAAAGTGGTGTATGTTTAACTGTAATGTAATGAAAAATAAATGTGGCTTTTATTTAGCTTTGTTTTTGTATGTTTTACTCCATGCTTCTCTAGTAGATTCCACAGGTTTCATTTATTCTGCTCTGTTTTGTGCAGATATATTCATTTTATTCTTCTATTTTCCGTTCTGTTGAGTATTGCATTCTGTTCTGTTCTACTCTGCTCTGTCCTGTCCAGTGTATTCTATTCTCTTCTGCTGAATTCTTGATGATTCTGCGCTGTGTTGTGTGTGTTTCAGGGCTCTGATCATCCGTGGAGGAGAGATCCTTCCCATGTCCAGCTCCTTCACTCCTGAATCAGAGCGCCAGAGACTTCAGTTCCTGGTGAGAGAAATCTGGATTCACTTCTGCCATGTTCAGCTGCTGGCCTTGGCAAATGCCTTTCCCTCTCTTGGATGTTTGTTTGCATTCTTTAAAGGACAGAAACCCTGATTATGGAGCACGTTTTTCTCTCTCAGGCCCACCTCCAGCCGTCGCTGCTGGGAAACGACTTCACAAACTTGGAGTTTCCCAGAAGGGTCACAAAGAAAGAGGTCGGGAAGAGAATGCTGTACCGAGACTTTACCATGAACGGATGGTGAGTTGTGCTGGATCTGATTAGCAGTCTGACGTTTGATAGATACCACCAACAATTATTCTGCTCAAGAACCGCCCACTTAGGAAGAAAGCACCTGATTGACATGTAAAGTGACCAATCAGAGTTAATGCCTTTATCATCACAATAATAGACCAGAAACCCAAGTAATTAAATAATTGTTAATCAAATAAAATGCAACAATTAATATCTATAATTACTGTATTAATATAATAATCATTATAATTATTATATTCATATATAATAATTGCTAAAAATAAAACCAAATAATATTAGATTTTATTATAGCAATTATAAATTAAATTAATAAATTGTACTTAATATTGTTGATCTATAAAATAAAAAATATTAATCAAATAAATACAAACAATTCATATCTATAATTATTTTATTAATATAATTATTATAATAAACATATTAATATAATAATTGATACAATAAATGTAATAATTATCTCTAATGATTGTGTTAATGTATTATTTATTATATTAAAATAACAATTAATGCTGAAAATAATAGTTCATAATATTATTAATTAATAAAATCATATAACTATTGTGAAAAAGACACAAAAACAAAATGAATTCTGGTTGGTCACAAACAAATCATATTTGTTAATTGTTACTTAAATATAATAATTCAAATAAATATTGTTTACTATTATTAATCAATAAAATCAAATAAATGTGATCTGTATATTTGTACAGAAAAAGACAAAATTTTATTGTGTTACTGTGAAAATGACACAAAAGCAAAATTAGCTCTAGTTGTCGCAAACAATTATATTTATATATTAAAATAATAGTATTATCATTATTTTCATTTTCAATATTTATTCAATAAAATACAAATACATCAATAAAATCTAATAATTATTGTTTGTATATTTGTACAGATATCAATGGGGGAAAAAATTCTACATTTCGTATTGTATGCAGGCCTAATCTTATTTTCTGTCCATCCACGAGTATGGATTTGGTGTGTAATTTGCAGTAATGTTCGTCAGAGTTCGACACTAGGATCTGATTGGTCTGTGAGACGGATCCAGTCTGAATCAAGTGTTTATAGCAGCTCCCTCAGGAGACACGATTGAACTTCCATTAGTGAGTGAATGTGTGTGATCCTGCTCAGAAGTGTGTGTGTGTGTGAGTCCTCGGGGATGTAATTGAGCTCACGACCTGCGCTGTCAGACAGGGATGTTGAATCGTGTGGGAGTGCCGCTGCATCCAGGAATCATATACAGTATTTTATCATACAAGTTTAGTTGCTCGAATGTCTGAATTGATTAAAGGAATAGTTCACCTATAAATCATCTCATAATTACTCTGTATCTGCATGGAATAAAGTATGAAGCACATATTCAAAGCGTTCAGCCAATCTTTAAAGCTGGGCAGATGCAAAAGCATCTTAACAGTTATCAATGTGATGCTTGCACTATATTTCAATCTTCTGTATCCGTACAATAGATGTGAATGAGAAACAGACTCAAATTTCCAGATTTTGTGAGCTGGATCAGTTGATTCGTTGAAAAGATCCGACTTGAAAGAATGATTCATTCACTCATTGCTTCATCCCTTATGAACACTTTTGAAACTCAAAAGCTTTGGCCCATATTTATTAGAATGGAAAATATATGGAAAAGAGTGACCATACATTATTTAAATCTCTTATTTTGTGTTTCACTGAAGTAATTTGAAATGAATATTCATTTTTGGCAGTATATGCTACAGTTTTTGGTTGGTAAGATTTTAATGTCTTATTTTTAACAAAGTCTCTTTGACTCAAGGCTGCATTTATTTGATCAAAAATACAGTAAAATCAGTAAAATAATTTTAAATTAAACGTAACTGTTTTCTGTTTTAATATATGTGACCCTGGAGCACAAAAGCAGTCTTAAGTCGCTGGGGTATATTTGTAGCAATAGCCAAAAATACACTGTATGGGTCAAAATTATCCATTTTTCTTTTATGCCAAAAATCATTAGGATATTAAGTAAAGATCATGTTCCATGAAGATATTTTGTAAATTTCTTACCATAAATATATCAAAGCTTCATTTTTGATTAGTAATATGCATTGCTAAGAACTTCATTTGGACAACTTTAAAGGTGATTTTCTCAATATTTTGACTTTTTTGCACCCTCAGATTCCAGATTTTCAAATAGTTGTATCTCAGACAAATATTGTCAGATCCTAACAAACCATACATCAATGGAAAGCTTATTTATTCGGCTTTCAGATGATGTATAAATCTCAGTTTCGAAAAATTGACCCTTAAGACTGGTTTTGTGGTCCAGGGTCACATATTTTAAAGTATAATTTATTTCTGTGATCAAAGCTGTATTTTCAGCATCATTACTCCAGTCTTCAGTGTCACATGATTCTTCAGAAATCATTCTAATATGCTGATTTGCTGCTCAAGAAACATTTCTGATTATTATCAATGTTGAAAACAGTTATGCTGCTTCATATTTCTGTGGAAACGGGGATAAATTAGATTTTTCAGGATTCTTTGAAGAATAGAATGTTCAAAAGAACAGCATTTATTCGAAATTGAATTTTTTGTAACATTATAACTGCCACTTTTGATCGCTTTAATGCATCTTTGTTGAATAAAAATGCAAATGTTCTTACAAAAATCAACTTACTGAGCTTTTGAACAGTAATGTACGTGACCGTTCAACACTGTCGTTGATAATTTCATAACTATTTTACATTTTCAAATCAATGTTCACTTTCTCTGTAAAGTCTGAGTGCTCTTCTTGCGTCTGAGCGTCTCTTCGCTTCAGCTTCAGCTCCAGCTCCAGCTGCTGTTTGATGTTTGATGTGGTGTTTTCCGCAGGGCCTACAAAACAGTCCAGGAGGAAGATCTGAAGTTTCCGCTCATATTTGGAGAGGGAAAAAAGGTAAGATGGCAGTTGAACATATTCCTGCTTCACAGACTGTCGACACGGTCACAGGAGGGTCATAATTAGGTCTTTAAACGTGTTACGTGTCCTGTATCTCGTCTGGGTCAGCCGGTCTCTGTTTACCATATCAATAAATGCTCTAAGACTTACTGTGCACAATTCATAACTGCTCTTTATTGTAAAGAAAATAAACAGTTTTCACAATCTTCCATCAGAATATAACAACTTGCTTTCTGGCTGATATTTTCAAGGCCAGACGGCTGGAGAAGAATGTCAATTAGCTTATGTGCTTGTGAATCCCATTTTGTAGAGATTAGAGACTTTATTTTAGTTAGTAATACTTAGTGTTTGATTGATTTATTTTGTAGTTCTGTCTCTTTAAGAAAGAATTAAAAGGTAAAAACTTTCTGGGTTCATCTTTGCCAAATTTGGAGAATGAACCATCATATCAGAGAACTTTAGAGAGAGAAGAACGTCCAGGCTAGGGGAAAAAAATAAAAAAATTAATCATCTTCAGCTTTTCAGAAGCAATTGCACTGTGAGATTTCACATGTCAGTGAGGTTGAGAGATTGCAGAAAGATGTATTATTTCTCACCGTGGAAAAATGGGTAATTTAATTAGCGGTGTTTGCTACAGTAAGTCAGTCATCACTTAGTACTATAGTATTTAAAGGTGTAGTTCACCTAAAAATGACATTTTCTGAAATGTGCTGAAAATGTCCTCACCCTCAGGTCATCGAAGATATAGAAGAGTTTTTTCTTCATCAGAACAGATTTAGAGAAATGTAGTATTCTGTAGCTCATTCACCAATGGATCCTCTGCAGTGAATGGGTGCCGTCAGAATGAGAGTCCAAACAGCTGATTAAAACATCACAATAATCCACAAGTAATCCACACCACTCCAGTCCATCAGTTAACGTCTTGAGAAGACAAAAGCTGCATGTTTGTAAGAAACAAATCCATTATTAAAATGTTTTTAACTTCAAACCATTGCTTCTGGCCAAAATACGAGTCCATAATAACACTTCCTCCAGTGAAAAGGTGGTCTGGTCTGAATCAAGAGAGAAATCTGCACAGATCAAGTACCGTTTACAAGCCAAAACAACTCTAAACAAATATGTGTGTGGATTTTGATGTGAGAGACAACAGGAGATTGACCTTTTCACTGGAGGAAGCATTATTACGGATTATTTTGGTCAGAAGCAATGGTTTGAAGATAAAAACGTTTTAATGATGGATTTGTTTCTTACAAACACACAGCTTTTCACTTCTCAAGACATTAACTGATGGACTGGTGTGGAGTGGATTACTTGAGGATCATTCTGATGTTTTTATCAGCTGTTTGGACTCTCATTCTGACGGCACCCATTCACTGCAGAGCATACATTGGTGAGCAAATGATGCAATGACACATTTCTCCAAATCTGATGAAGAAACAAACTCATCTACATCTTGGATGCCCTGAGGGTGAGAACTTTTTATTATTATTATTATAATTGGGTGAACTATTCCTTTCAGCCTCTAGCACTAGTATTAAATTTGAGTGTGTGTGCCATCCTGCCGCGTTTGTGCTCCAATCGGGGTGTTAATGTGTTCAGTCTGTGGTGCTGAGCTGAGATCAGTCTGTTGTGACGGGTGAAACCTGGAGGAGATCGGCCTCTAGTCATCTTCGAGGAGGTCTCAGCTTCACAAGGCATCTATTCTGAATCCCTCCTCATCTCTGGCTCAATAACGTTCAGTTCTCTCCGCCGTCTGTGGGAGGCTGGAGGTTTCGGCGGGAGCAGCGGCACGAGGGAGTCTGAGAAAGCAGCTGGTTGAGGGCATGTGTATTATTAACCAGCAGGGGCTGTTTTCAACCACAGCATTCTGGGAAAAATCTGCTCGCTGAATTCCCTCTGTACTAGAGGAAATTTGTTGGGAGGTTTGTTTTACATGACTCCAAGGACTTTTAGTCTAAATAAATGTCATCAGTCCCTCTTCAAGTACACTCTTAAAGATAAAGGTTCTTTATTGGAATCTCTGGTTGTTCGGAATGTTCGAAATGTTCTTCACACTCAAAGGTTTTTTGCGGAACCAAAAATGGTGGAATCAAGGTGAAAACTCTCTTTTGGAACCAATTCACCATTCGCCAGGAGTTTGATTGACAGGCGATCTGACCAATCATAATCCAGAATCTGCCATTTTGTCTGATAAACAAACCGGGCAGGAGAGTAGATTAACGTCAGTGGACTTGAACTTGAAAAACGATGTATTGACATCTTTCTGTGGTTGAAACAAGATACCTTCTGATGTTCATTCATGTTTATTTCACGCTATAACTAGTAAAGAGGAAAAGACGATCAGTCCACATGCCGCTTGAACTGAGGCGCTACAGCGATCCATTAAAGAGCCAGTTTTCAAAAAATAGTATTTATTGTTTTTATTTCTTACAAAATGACCAAATTTGAAAGCTGTTTCATACTTAAAGTAATCTGCTCTGTCCTTGGCTTGTCGGATGTAGCAACAGTAACTAAAAGGGCAGGTCTTTGCGGAGGGTCAATTGAATGTTTACTAGGCAACACATCACATTACAGAAGTAAAATGTGCTGGAAAGCCGTCTCATGTTGTTGTGTTTTGTGATTCAGGCTCGTGTTTTGGCCACCATCGGCATCACTCGTGGACTCGGCGATCATGACCTGAAGGTTCACGACTCAGACATCGCTATCAAGCCATTCCTCTCCTGTTCTCCAGAGGTTTGTAATTTATTAACACACACATAATCAGATGACTGCATTATTCATTATTTCGCTAACTTAAAAGTACCATGATATTACCATGTTTTTGGACATGCACTATGTATTTTATTATTACCAATATTACCATGGTTTTTTGAACATGCATCATGGTAATTTTATGTTTGTTGTTGTGTTATGAACAATATACCATGGTATGGGAACGTTGTTTGGTCATTGATCATGGTTTTACCATGCTTTTAGGACATGGCACCATGGTATTACCATGGTTTTTAGAACATGCAGGAAACGTCATGTTTGTCATAAAGTGTCATGTTTTTTTTTTTTTTTTACCATGGTATTGCTATATATATATATATATATATATTGTGGCGGGAGGAGCAAACGACAGACACAGTGGGTGTGGCGTCAGGCCTCGGAGAGGCTTTTATTCAACAGAAATAGTCAAAATAAAGTGTCCAAAGGGAGAAAAGTGTCCAAAATAAACAGGGGGGGTCTGGTGTCCTCGTCGTGTTACGAAGTTTGTGAAGGAGGGGCAGTGTTCGATGAGGAAGGGGCGGAGTCCGGTGGCCGCAAGCGTTCCCTCTCCGGTCCGGGGCGCGAGGGGCGGCGGCTTCCTGCAGCGGCTTCGCTCTCCTGTGGCCCGCGGCACGTCTGGGGGATTCCACGGCCCGGGCATCCTGGCCCGTCAGCCGTCACGGGTGCGGCATCGTCCGGACTGCGGGTCCAACGGCTCAAGTCTCTGGCGGCGGTGGGAAGCCTCGACGCTCCCTTCCTGACCTGGCACACCAGCGTGCATGCACGGGGAAGACCGTCTCTCGAGGAGGCGCACTCGATAGGAACGGCGGCGGTGATGAGGCCCTATTCGATTCAGGTGTGCCTCATCACACGCTCGCCAGACCTGACTAGTTTCAGCGCTCCTCTCACACGCCTGCCGGAGCCTGGTGAAGGGCGGCGAATAAGGGACGGGGTGGTGATGATATTACAGGGGGGAGGCAGCCGACTCATCACAATATATATATATATATATATATATATATATAAAAACATTTTCATTACTTGAAATAAAAAACTGAACTTTTCATTTAGTACCGGTATTAGCTGAAGTATTACAATAACCAAATTAAAACTAAAACTTAAAACAATTTAGACATGTACCAAAACATAAAAACTAATAAAAATTACAAAAACACAAAATTATTAAAACTTTAACTAAAATGAAATTGAAAGCAAAATATAAAATAAAAACTAATTAAAATGTTAACAAATACAGTAGTATATTGATGATAGTAAAATAAAATAAAAACACTCGTGTGTGGACATTTACCATGGCATTGGTGTGTGGTTTGGAAAAAGTACCATGGTTTTACACTTTTTTTTAAAAAAGGTACCATGGTAATATGTTTGTTGAACATGTACTATAGTAATGCCATCATTTTGCTAATATCATGTGTTTTAAACAAGGAAACAAGGTATTACTGCTATTATTTTTGATATGGTACCATGGTATTACCATGGTGTGGTACTTCTATATTGTTTGGAGAAAAGTACTATTACTATACTACTAATACTATTACTAGTATTAAACTGTTTTTTTTTAATAGTATCATAGTATTACCATGTTGTTTGTATATTTACCGTGGTATTATTATGATTTTGGAAAGGGCACAATGGTAATAATATCATATTTTGTTCAACATGTACCATAGTAATACCATGTTTTTTGTGAATGTAATGCTTTTTAAAAAAAAACAAAAAAAAAAACACAATACCATTGTATTATTGTGTTGTCTGGATATGGACCATGGTATTACCATGTTGTGTGGACATTTACTATGGCATATATTTGGACTAATTAGCATACTATTGTTGTGTTTTGTAAGGTATCATGGTATTATCATGTTTTTTTGGACATATGCTATCCACCTTATTTTTCCCGTTATAGCGGGCGCGGCCATTCGTAAATTTAATGTGTCTGGCTTCCGGTGTCATCCGCTTCCAGCTATTTTTAGCTGTACAAAACCTCTCGTTTTGCTGCTTGATATTGCAAATTGGTGAGTCTTACCATATTATTTTAATGTATTATCTTAATTAAGAACACACTGTTTTATAGTGCAAGCAATTTAACCGTTTACTGCACTTTATTCTTCTCGTTATTTCTCTACGGCAGCTTATGAACCGGAAGTCTCGCACATTCACAGATAACGGCTTACTTCCCCGTTGAAGAATAGGGTGGATAGGATTACCATGTTTGTTTGGAAAAGGTGTGGTTATACCTCTTTTTCAGACGTTGAAGTACATTTAAAATACCGTGGTAAATAAATTTGGTATACTACTACTGTATAATAAATTACTATTACAGATGGTATTCCCATCTGATGCCATTACTGAAGCATAGTACCACTGCGGTACTTCTATAAGGGTTTCTGGGTCAGGAATCAGGTCTGTTCTGCTTATTGAAGAAACCATATATGTTATATAACCACAGATATGTTTATATAATGTCCTGCATATCAGCACAACAGTGTTAAATCGAATAGAATCTAAAAGCCACAGATTTTGCTCCAGTGCTTGTGTTTACCGTGATTTTTACCGTGTCTCTGCCTCTAAGACAGTTTGATCCCGTCAGAATGAAGTTGTGGTCTTAAAGCAGCTCAGATCCCTCCAGTGACACGAGTCTCTCCCCTCTCCAATCTTCTGAAGCTCTCTTGATCTTTAATTCACACGCTGTGTAAAGTTCATCTGCGGTTCATCCCGCCGTCTGCACTTCAGCCCAGTTTTTTTTCTCTTTCGGCTTCTCTTTGATCTGTTTTTCTTATTCGTCCTCCTCCATGCACTTTTCCCTCGTTATCTGCTTGTGCAACGAGCAGAAGTATGTCAGCTATGCATGCGGCATTGACTCTGGCTGGGTCGAGTCACTCCTCATTTCCTGTCTGTTGCGCAAATACTGGGTCAAAGGTCGAGGATGGGTCACCGAGGACAACAAGACACTTGCATCAGATATGATTTCTATCTGTCTATCTATCTTTCTATCTAATACTGTGAGTGTGTTATATGTGTGGTATATCTTTTACTGAAAAATATAGATAATTAAATAAAATTAAATATGGAATAAAATGTATTAATTTATAAATGATTTGAAATGTATATTTGTAATATTATTTCTTGTATTTTTATTATTATTATTATCTTTATAATATATAAGTATTCTAAAATACATATACCCTATATATGTAATTGTAAAATTGTAACTGTAATTGTAAAAAAATAAACTAATATAGACAAATAAAATAGGTATTTAAATCAATTTATTAATTTATTTTTTTAACATTTTATATAATTATTCATTGTTCAAACACCTTATAAAAGTGATTTTTCCATAATAGGTCCCCTTTAAATAATTGTTTAAATGTAAATTTTGAATAAAAAGTATTAAGTTACAAAAAATATTTTTTTAAATTATTATTATTATTTTATCTATGTATTATGTAATTATTCTAATACATATAATATATTTATATGTACTTAAATATGTATTATAATTATACAGAAATTCTTATTATTTAAATGTTGAATAAATTTATTAATTTGTAATTTATGTATATGGAAACAATTATGTAGGATACATTATGATTTATATTATAATTTTTTTTTTTTTTTTTCCCATTCTCATGTTAGTACAGAATTGTTTGGGAAAACATCTGTGAATATTTTCTTTTTTCACAGATACGCCTCGCATGGCTTTATTTACTGCTTATTTCCGCTTTAAACATCAAAACTAATCATGTGGTGAAGTTGCTGGACAGTGTTGCTCCACGTGGATCCAGTGAGAGCCCGACTCTGATGAAATCGGCCCGCGTTCTTTCCGCTGTCATGCTCTCTGAGACACGATGTGTGAGCAAGACTCTGTCTGCCCGAGATAATGTACTGCAGACAAGAACTAACAGGCTTATGGGATTGTGAGCGTGTTTGGCCGCTCTGTTTTAAGGGTGAAATTTAGCTTTAAAAAGCACCCACTATAAACACTGAAGGTTTGAGTCTGTCAGGACAGATGAATGTATTACTAAAGCAATAATCAACAAGAGGCCATGCGTTACAGTGATTTTAGGCACGACAGCGGCGGCATCAGAATACAATAAGACATAAATACTTAAAATATATTTAAGGACAATATATAAGTACCATATTCAGTATCACTCAATATTATGCATTGTTTTTAAATAAATCAGCATTGATTTATATTGAAAATATAATTGTGCATAGGTTTTTTTTAACTCTATATTTACATTTAGATTACCTGTGCCATCATTTAATGCTACCTAATAAATCTTTTAAATATGTTTAATAATTTGCTTTTTAAATAATTTTGCTTAATAATTTATTTGTTGATTACAGTTAATTTTTTTTTTTTTTTTTTTTTTTACCTTGTTTTCTACCTTGTTCTGAAAATAACGATGACTTGGAATGAATGAATAAGTAAATACATTTTTAAAAATGTAATGCTCACTATAAATTTATAATTTCTTAAATACTAATATATATAATCCTAAAATGAATATCCATTTTTCTGACATTTTTTCATATTGAGATTAATGTTTCTTAATTTATTATATATTTTTAATATATAGAAGAAAAGTTAAAATTTTTCATGAATAAAAGTGTCCATTAATCATTTAGTTTTACAGAATTTTAATATCAGTGCATCCCTAAAATGTGTGTGTGAAAATATTCAGATGTAACCCCCTTTGTAATCTTTAACATTTTCATCAGTAAGTGTAATTTAATTTCACATTTTTTCTTAGTAACTGTAACAGATTACAGTTACATTTATTTTGTGATTAAAATACGTAATTCCGTTACATGTAACTAGTTACTCCCCAACACTGGTCAAAACAGAATTCTATGAATGTGCACGTCCATGTTTGTGTAATATACAAACATGACTGAAATATGTTGTCATTTCTACAGGTGAAGATCTATAACCTCTCTCAGTATGAGCACGGCGCCGATGACGTCATGATCCTGGCTACAGATGGACTCTGGGATGTGCTGTCCAATCAGGACGTGGCAGAGGCGGTATCTGGTTTCCTTGGAAACTGTGACCCTGATGACCAGCACAGGCAGGTTCCTCAGTGTTGGTTGAGCATCAACCATCTACTCATGCAACCTTGAAGACAACACCGTACACCATGATGGGTTGTTTTGAGCAACGTAAAAGAAAATGTGGTTTTGATTTTAATATGAAATGGTGAAGTTGAAAACAAAGGTTCCAAAAGGTGGGTTTCTAAGCGATGCCGTAGAAGAACCATTTTTGGTTCCTCAAAGAACCTTTCATTTATCAGTTCTTAAAAGAACCATTAGTTTCTTAATTTGAAGAACATTTCCATAGCCTAATCTAAAAAAAAAAAAATGTGTCTACTATAAAGAACCTTTTGTGCAATGGAATGATTCCAAGAATGTTAAAGGTTCTTCATGGAACCTTCAATTCCAATTAAGAACCTTTAACATTCTTGGAATCATTCCATTGCACAAAAGGTTTTTTAGATGCATTTTTTTTAGATTATTGAAATGTTCTTCAAATTAAGAAACTAACTAACTTCAAAACTAAAGGTTCTTCTCTTCATGGAACCTTCAATTCCAATTATGAACCTTTAGTTTTGAAGATCTGGGCAAGCAACTGAAAGCTTGTAGGTTCAAGCCGAGAATGATTACTGTAGATCAAAAGCACATAAAAGACACTTCAAGAAATCAGTTTTCTTCTTCGTCCAAAAATTCCATTATTTATTCACCCTTATGTCATTCCAAACCAGTATGGCTTCTTTCTTCTGACCAGAAGATATTTTTTCTGAAGTCTGAAGTCCAGGTTCAGAAAGTAAAAGTTGTCCTCAGTATTTTGTTCCAGTCATCTGGATTTGCTAATTAGCACAGTTTTTCAGCCAGGAGGTAGAGCTAATTAGTGAAATCAGCTGGCTGAGTTCATGAGTGGAATAAATATATGGCAGGACTTTTACTTTCTGACCCCTGGACTTTACACCGCTGCTTCTGACGTTTTGCAAAACAGAAAGACATATGGGTTTGGAATGACCTGAAGCTGCGTAAATTAGATCTTCAAGTTTGGGTGAGCTGTCCCTTTAACCTCAGGTTTCTCTTGGAGGGATGAACCTGTTATTAGTAAACTTCGAACGATAAAATTAACCACTAAATAGCATCTCCGTTGTTTTTCAGGTACACAATGGCAGCTCAAGACCTGGTGATGAAGGCCCGAGGTGTCCTGAGGGACCGAGGCTGGAGAATCGCCGGAGACCGGCTCGGCTCTGGAGACGACATTTCAGTCTTTATAATTCCTCTAATGCACGGCAATAGCCAACAGCCTCAGCCTAGCTGACCAATCAGAAGGCAGGGCGCCAACCGAATCGGACCGAATCCGTCTCTAACCCAACATTCAGATGCTCAGACCGCGTCCTGCTGGAGTTTATGGAACCCGTTGTGCGTTTGAACTCATTTACAATATGAACACTTGCTTTTAAGACTTAAAAGTCGACGACTGCTGACTTTGAAGACCCACGTCAGCATTCCCTACCTCCGCGTGGGTTGGTGGGATCAGTATATAAGTAATAACTTTGCACAATGACTAAAGGCGGGTCCGGTTCTTTGAAGTTCTCCATGGACAGATGCGCACCCTCCGCAGTTTGTTTATCCGCACTCATCTGGCAGCTAGGCGGAACCGACCGTGTTTTGTTTTTCCTTTCAGGATATTAATTCATCCTCTGAATGTTTAGTTTGCGGATTTGTTTTTTGCGTTCCTTGAAAAAAATCAAAGCAATTCTGGCTGTTATTTGTACATCCTGTTTTCAGTGACTCAAAGTTACTGTAAATGAAAAAATGAGTATTGTTTTTGTTTCTCCTGTGCTCTGTAAATTTGCAATAGGTACTAAGCTAAATAATGCCGATCTGATCTTCCATTCATCATGGTAAGATTTTAAGGATGATACATTTTTAAGGAACAATAAATCATGTGTCCGACAAAGAAGTCTGATGAACAGCGACCGTTCCCTTTGATTTCTATGCGCACCGTCGTGAATTAGCACCTACCTGCAATCTGTTCTCCAGGGCTCCTGTGTGGAGGTTTGGTGAGGTCTGACTTACGATACATCATGTTCACAGTGGCACCTTCCTCTTCTACAGCACAAACCTGCTGTGAGCATTTTGGAAAGGCTTTCGTACGCGCGCGCACACACACACAATGTGCAAACACTCACATACACACTCCCCCAAGAGAGTAGCCATCTGGTCAGCACAACCTGAGTGTGACCAAAACAAGACTAATTTGGCCAGAGATTCAGCTGTGTGTGTGTATGTGGACTGCTCTCTAACACACTTTAGCGCAGTCGTTTGTGTGGGTGGACGGCGCTGCAAGGGCATCACATGCTTACTAAAGGAGCTTTCTGGGAAGTGCACACACATGCACTGCAAAAATGATTCATAAACTGCTTATGTGGCTCCATTAATGCTGGCCCAAAGATTTTAATAAGAACTCATTGAAGATATTTCACTAGGATCTTTCTAAAGTAACAGGAATAATTAAATGTTTTCCCAAATAATGTACTCTCTATGTAAAAACAAAAAATCCAGACAGTTGTTAAATAATAAAGACATAGTTCACACCAAATTGAACGTTTTGTCATTATTTATTTGACTTAAATGTTGAAAATATTCCCGCCGCCCACTTCAAATCTCATTCGCGCTTCTGAAAATTCAAATCATATTTGGCGCGAATGAAAAGAAAAACTGCCGTTAAAGATAGGCGCATTTATGTTGATCGTTCAATCATAAAAAACTGAAACTGCTTGCATTTTTTTAACTTTATTTGTAGCAAAAATGAAGACTTTAAGGCAACAACAGAACTAGAATCAGTTTCATTCACATCAAATACATGGCGTCCATCTTCTGTCGTATTTTGTCTTTTTTTGGAACGGAGAATTTTGTTGAAGAAAGAAAATCATACAGGTTTGGATTAGGTAAGTTAATTTTTGGATTGATTTTACGCTTTAAGATTCCGTCCAAGAAAGTACAACACTTGATCTGTGGCCATTTAAATCATAAAAGAGTCCTGGGAGCAGCAGTAATTGTGCAGTCTTTAGTTTCATGATCTTGGAGTGAGCTGAAGTTCAAATATTTGACAAATGAATGGATTAACCAACAGCTGTGATAATACTCCCAGCAGAGACCACAGAGTTTGATAGGGCCTGTAACGATTGAATCGTATGCAGTTGATTTGAACCTTGCTGGGTTCGTCTATAAAACGCACTTGAGATTCTGAAGAAATACTGAACGATTCTGTCAGAGCCACATGAAAGGCTTCCAGCCTACATACTGCATTCACTGCATGAATGACGTCAGCACATTATCTGCACTAATCATGCACTTCCGCTATAAAATCCAGTTAACTGTGACCACCTACAACATATACACCAGATCAAGAGTCAGATAGATTTATAACAAATTGCACAGTATGCAGTTAACACAAATACGATGTTAAGAGTAAATGCACAGACATCCAGATTAGTCTGTTTATTGCTTTATTAATATTATTTTATAACCTCTCTGCTATTCACACGTTAAGGTACAGGCACCATCCCTTCTGGGATGACCTGGAATGTAAGGATTCAGATCAAGAAAATACATGTTCAATACACCCACATATACTCATATTTCTAAGTTATAGACAGCCTGGTTTAATGGAGGTCTTGGGGGGTTAAATGAGGCTAAACCCTTTTATGACATCAGACCACGTCATGCCACATCCCACATGTACATTAACTCCACTTTTTCTACAACGGTTGAATGTAATCATTAACTTAAGTACATAAAACATGAATTTTACCCACGCACGTGCTCTGGTTGAGTCCAAAGCAGCCCAGGTAACGTCGTTTCTTACCACGTGACGTCACGATCGATGATTCTACCGTAGTGGGCAGAAAAAGCCACGTCACGGCTCTCTTCATAGCAACAGTAGAGTACGACCTACATGTATTAGCCATCCCAAGGGCAAAATCAAGCATCTATTAAAATTAATAACCCTACCCGTCGTGTTCCCGAGGGTAATATCTGCTTTTCTGCTGTGCTCGACAAAAAAACAGTACTTTATTGAAGAAAACTGGGGCATATGGCCAATCCCCATGAATTTACAATTCAGTGTCCGTTATAGTGGCAAAAAGGAACATATAATTAAAACACATCATTAATAATTAAGCAAAAATGGACAACGTGTTTAATAATATACAAATTTATTTAATTTAAATTAGACTTACCATTGAGCACACAGCTCTACAACTCTCAGAACAATTTTAACATGTACAACTGTAACTACTGTCACACATATATACATAAATATCACATAAAACACATTTCCCCAGAAGATTTGGATTCCAAAGCGAATTCCAGCTTGGGAAGAGAGTAACCAGCACTGGCAAGGGAGTAGCTTGCGCAGTCAACTCCATAACGGGCAATGTCACATCCCAACCAACAGCACAAACTACTACCTCAGCCAGTGCACGGCTAAATCGCTTTCGGAGCTCGTAAAAATGCAGCGAATTCGCATCCGTGAAAAAAGAATTCCAAGAATTCGCGCTGAACGTTCCACAGCGCGCGAAGAGTCCGAGCTGAATGGTCGTAGTACTCGTGAGCGGGCTACACTCCCTTCTGCTGCTCCGGTATTGGCTGGGAGCGCAGCCAATGGGGTGTCAGAGGGACACCGCCCACGACACACACACCCCCAAAATAGGCCACGCCTCCCGCAGTCTTCAGCCAATGGCGCTGAATTGAGTTCACACGAGACTTTGAGCTCGTGATTTTGAATGAGTTGATTTTGATTTACACCAGTGTTGCCAAGTCCGCGGTTTTCCCGCGAAACTGAGCTACTTTAACACCGATGCCGCAGGTTGTTTTTCATGTCCGCGGGTTGAAGTGACCACAATAACGTGATATTTAGCCTCTGAAATGTGAGTTTTACCAGGGGAACCCCGCCGAAAAACGTGTATTTTACCTCCCGGAACGCGATTTTTAACGGGGGACCCTCCTCGAAGCGCCATTGGGCTCGTTTTGAGTAGCAACTGGGCGGGTTTTGTTATGTAAACCTGGCAACTTTGATTGACACTCACTTACTGTAGAGACAACCCCAACAGAATTCCCGAGAGAGGCTGTGCGCTCTTAGATAAGGTGACCAGATTTCTGATATGAAAACCGGGGACATTTCCTACTTCAGTGGTCAAAATCTCACTGAAATCTCACTTAGTGATTATCTACGAATTAAAAAACGGGGACTATATATATATATATATATAATATATTTAATTGTGGGTTCCATGTATCAATATCACAATTGATAATTACAGTGATGTTTGAGGATCAATCTTAATCACACTATGAAAAATAGTAAATAGTAACTATTGCAAATAGCAAACATATCAAAACAGTAGTATTATAACAAAATTATGGCTTTACAAAAACTCATTAAACAAAACAGTAAATATAAGAACAGAGGATAAATAAAATTATTTAACAAATATGTTACTGTTTTAATGTACTGTATTTTTCACAACTGTGAGTACAATAATTACAACTTTTCAAATTTTATGTTTATGCTTTTGGAAATGGATCTTTTCTATCCCTAATCATGCTCATTATTTTGCATTTTAGGCTCATTTTGACCACAAAGTATGTGCGGTTTATGCAAATGTAAATGTAATTGATTAGTCTATTATTTTTTAGGCTATATTATTCATATCGGAGTTGTGACGGCGGAAGTTTCAGGAATGGTTAATATTGTGTGCAAAACATTCCCGTAACCTTACCATGCCTTGTGATACAGTGCACACAAACAGTATTACTTTGTTTTAACATGTATATTAGTATGGGACTACCTTGAAAACAATAACGCGGCCTCTTTTGGTAACTGATGATAATAGCGCTCTGCTCTCGTCCAAGCTCGTCGTGTAGCGACATAACCAAGTAATAATCAGTATAGCTCTCAGCGCCCTCTACTGGTGAAGATAATCACATTCATACGATTGTCAGCAGGCTAAATTGGGCAGGCTTTTGCAGTGCATTTGTGGGTTGTTTTGAAGGTGCTGTAAAATAGGGACATTTCCGGGGACAGGGCACCAAAAACCGGGACTGTCCCCGGAAAAGGGGAACGTCTCACCTTATTCTTAGATATTGCGTCAAGTTGCAAATTACATGTTTTATACAAGCTTATTTTTGATAACATCAAAACTCAACACAAATACTACATAAAATGGATAGTTCTCGTCCTGGATGCTGATTGGCCAATGCAGCGTTCCTTCAGTCGTGCTGAGGTGAAATGGCTGTGTCCAAAAACATGCCAACGAGCCATTTCAAAAGAATGAGAATCCAACTGTATTTTGCTGTAAAATAAATCCAAGTGAATTATTTGTATGCACACTGTAAAAAAATGATCGCGATATTAACGGTAAAAAACTGTGAAAATGCTACAGTAAAAACCTGTTAAATGGATAACGGTAAGTTCCTGTAAAATTTACAGGGAAAAACCGTAAACTGACGTTCCCAGAATTCCCTGCGTTGCATTTCAAATTTGGTTTGAATTCTATGTTTTTTCTTTGAAATAACTGTTTCTTAGTTTTTTCTTATCAGTTATGTTTATTAGGTTTGTTACATCTACCCCCGGTTTCACAGACAAGGCTTAAGCTTAGTCCTAGACAAAAATGTAAATCTGAGCTGTTTCAACTGAAAGAAACTTGCACTGACTGATCTTAAAACATGTCAATGCCTTTTTGTCGTAAGATGCACACCAGTAATGCTTTTTTCTAAGGCATGTTTATAAAAATTACTTAAATGTCCTAATTAAACTATGGCCTAATCCTGGTTTAGGCTAAGCCTTGTCTATGAAACCGGGCCCTAATGTTGTTAAATTAATGTTTATTTCATATTTCAGTTTAATGAGTCTCACCATGATGGTGTTTAGTGTTTGTGTGAATGACACTGTGCACCTTCTATATATGTTATTATTTAAAAGCTGCTTGTGATGGGCTTTGGTTCATCATGTGACTTTCTCATCACCACCTGCATTTGGTGGTTATCAGTGTATTTCAAAGGTGCAAAACAGATATCAGTACTTCAATAGGTTGGTATATTAATATTATATCAGTTAATGAAATTACGGTATTTAACTGTAAATCTAAGTTAAAACCTAAAATGTCGTTACCGTATTTTTTACGGTAGAATTCCAGCAACCACAGCTGCCATTTTTTTACCGTAAATTTTACGGAATTTTTTTTTACAGTGTATATATGTGTATATATATATATATATATATATATATATACTCAAAACTGTCACCTTGTCAGGTCGCAATTGTTCTGCGATAATTACAGCCTGACTATATTAAAACTTACTCATTTAATGCTTCATGTACATTCAAAAGAGGCTGAAATGTTTTTCATAAAAAGTAATTTTTGAATCTACATGAACTACTGACCTGCGCTACTGGAAGTGAAGTATGTTTCATGAATAACCAGATGAGCGAAACATTTGATGTTCATAGAACTGTACCATTTATTATTGTACACACACCGGGTTCGACCCTTCTCAATGCGACTAAAGATGACATGGAATGTTACAGTAAGATCTTGCATAAAACTCATTGCTGTTGAGAAAATTTCACAAAAAAAGACCATCCTTTATGTATTTATTATGATTTTTCGTTCTTTCTTTTTAAATGATTTTTGGATTTGATTTTCAATCCAAATACGTAATTCTTAATTACATCTTTAACACTATCACCAAACACTGTACATTAACTCCAAAGGGGGGAAAAACCAAAAACCCATAAAAACAACAAACACTGCAAATTTAACGTAGCAGTTAATACATCGTTAAAGTCGGCCAATCAGAGTCTACCATCAGCTCGTGTTAGAAGAAGCTTTAAACGATGGAATTTGGAGCTGTCAATCAACAGTTACCATGACTTTTGCCATGACGATGGGGGTGAATCGTCCTCGCGCGCGGCGTATGAAACAGTCACATTCATGTTTGCGGTGGAATAAAAACGTTCAGTCATCGCTCTGCACTTTGGAGACGGGCGGTTGCATGAAGTTCTTTGAAGGGCCCCAGGGCGTCTTTGAGGGCGGAGCTACTTCAGGAGACGAGCAGGGTGATGCACCCACCAGCGTCGGCACAGCGCCATCACCTGAGCCCACGTCTCGTCCACTGACAACGGACAGGAAGAGAAAGAAGAGAGAAATGAGCAAAAACCTGGAACCTGCCTACGAGGCTTCAAAGTGCTGTCTAGGGTAGGCAATAGAATATTTAGCCCTTCCAGCAAAACATTTTCACGTTTATATTTCATGTAGAAGTTTGTCATGGCTGCTTTCAAATAATCAAAATGTTGAAGGACAAACTCGTCTCACCGTTCTCTGGTTGAGTCTTTTTCAAGGAATCCATGAGAGTACTGATGGCTTTTAACACAAAGATGATCTCAGTCACTTGTTGCCTTGAAAATAAAACAGAACTGGTGAGAAACACTTAGAATCAAGTGCTGTGCAGTTTAGTTAGTAAAGTCCACTTAGAAACAGACTGAAAATACAGTGAAAGCGAATTCAGTGAATATGTCCAGCTCATATCCATCCCCCCAAAAAAAGAAAGAAATTGTATTTTGCATAATAAAGTCTATCTTTAGAAATATTAATTATAATTAATTATACACTTAAAAACATGACACAAACACATTTCCTCCTCTAATTATTGCAAAAATGTATTTTTAAGCGAGTAATTATTTAATTTTTATATATATATATATATATATATATATATATCTTTCTTTATTCAGTTTAATTTCAATTCACATTTATTTTTATAGTGCTTTTCACAATACAGTTTTTTTTTCAAAGCAGCTTTAGAGAAAATGCACGTTTTAATCATTCAATGTCATTTGGCTCTAATGAACAGGGAATCTTGTATTAAATTACAAAACTTCCTTAATGCAAAGTGTAAATATTACTGAAAAAGGTAGAAATAAAGAGTCCTCTATTCAAAAAAAATTACTTTATGCAAAAATAATTTCTAATTTAATTTCTTTTTCGGGGGAGCTGTTGAGGTTAGCAGACCTGGGCAGCGGGCAGCGTCCACTGAGTCTCTCGTCCTCCACGTATCGTCGGAGCACGTCCTGCGCCCTCTGCAGCAGCACTGACAGCGCCATACGGGAGATGTAGCCCTCCTGTGGCGTCGACACCTTATTACTGAAGGAGAACTGCAGGAGCGTCTCAAAGCACACCTTAGAGAACTCCTCCCGCATACGGATGTCCATTTCAGCCTCTGCACGGGACGAGAGGGGACCGTTAGTGTCTTCATACTACAATCCTTGTTTCTGACCAGAGGTATTCTCTATTTAATGCCATTAATCTCATTCTGTTCCTCACTGAAAGCTTTCATGTGACTTCAGAAGTAATATCGCACAAGTCTAATGGATCACTTTAATGATACTTCTATGCAAGAACATTTGTGACCTTGGAGCACAAAACCAGTCATAAGGGTCAATTTTTTGAAATTGACATCCATACATCATCCGAAAGCTGAATAAATAAGCTTTCCATTGATGTATGGTTTGTTAGGATAGGACAATATTTGGATGAGATACAACTATTTGAAAATCTGGAATCTGAGGGTGCAAAAAAATCTATATATTGAGAAAATCGCCTTTAAATCTGTCCAAATTAAGTCCTTAGCAATGCATATTACTAATCAAAAATTAAGTTTTGATATATTTACAGTTCTTATAAAAAGTAAACCTAAGTATGAACACCAATTTTTTTCAATTCATGCTTAAAAAATTCCTCAGAGCTGTAAGTTATATTTCAGCTTTTTACTCTTTTTTTTTTAAATGCAGATGCACTCATCCTAAAAATCATCCCACTTGTTCTAGAATGATTAATTCTTTCCAAATGTAGCTATTTAAGCTATCCGGTAAAAATTCCTGTATATTTTCATATTACAAATAGGCAGTTGCAGAACAAAATATTGCAGTTTCAGTTTTTTACAGTATCGTGCAGCTCTATTTTGGCACCACATGAGGTGGAGAAATGATGACAATTTTCATTTTAGGGTGAACTGTTCCTTTAAATCAACATGATTGAGTCGTGTGAAATAACATTACAGTTGTTCTCAGTCGCTTTGCATTTCTTGAATCATTTAATATTTGCAAAGAAGAATGTGCATTTCTCAAAACTATTCGTACATATAGCACCACGCAATAGATTACTTACAAAAGCCTGTAAATTATTCGAAATCTTTAGCTCATCTCTCAAAAGTAAGTATTTATGTAAATGAACATATCAGCGCCATCAGAATGAAAAGTCCTTGGGTCATTGTTCACAAACAAGATAGTATGTGTTGTCATGTTGTCAATATAACTGTGCAGTCTGTTAGTATTACCTGATGTAAACTATGACAACAGTTTGGATGACAGTTAGTGCATTGAAATGCAGAAGGCTGCACTTCTTATGTGTGCCATATATTCTTTCATAAGTACAAATTTACACATTACTGTATGTGGGATATTGATTGAAAGAGACTGGATAGGATTCACAGTTACACTTGAGCTATTTCAGAAAACTGGTTTATCATTGGTTGATCTATATTCTCTTCATTAGTGAAAGTCAAGATTCACCTGCACAATTCATGCCAAATTTACAAAAATTCCAACAGAAGTGTGTAGAAAATATGCTTGACAGTTTATGACAACTAGATCAACCATTTTGCATTTAGTGACTTATACGATAAACTAATGACTAGATGTTTTGAGGGGTATGGCTATAGCACAGAGGACTATATAACACATTTTGAGCAACATGATATTAGCAACTGATAACATAGGAAACCGCAGACAAATGTACATAATCAGTTGCATGAATGTACCAAAGCAAACTCAAGTTGTTCAAAAGAATGAGAAACTGCTTTTATGATGTGCACAAGATGATGTGGAGTAGGGCTGCACGATAAATCGCAAGGATATCGCAATCAACGTGACTAATAAACACAGGACAATATTTGGCTGAGATACAACTATTTGAAAATCTGGAATCTGAGGGTGCAAAAAAATCAAAATATTGAGAAAATCGCCTTTAAAGTTGTCCTATTGAAGTTTTTAGCAATGCATATTACTAATCAGAAATTAATTTATGGTAGGAAATTTACAAAATATCTTCATGGAACATGATCTTTACTTAATATACTAATGATTTTTGACATAAAAGAAAAATTTATAATTTCGACCCATACAATGTATTTTTGTCTATTGCTATAAATAATCCCGTGCTACTTATGACTGGTTTTGAGCTCCAGGGTCACATTTGGTCTAATATCATCTTTTGAGTGTGTACATGACAAAATCTTCATTTTTTAAAAATCAACTATTGCTTTAGGAGCAGTTTTCACATTGTGAATCAGATGAAAATGGTTGTTTTTTTTTCCTTTTGTTTTCACTCCGTACCTGTGAACGATGATGACTGGGAGTGAATCGATCCTTTATTGAGCATGCTCATGATTCGACCTACGAACTCTTTGGGATGACAACAACAAAGACGAACAAACGTCATGTTTAAACATACTTTGCACCTAACCTAAAGGATGGGTTAACATTTCAATATTTCACATTTCTACCAGTTTATAATTATAACTTGTAAACTGATCCACATCTAGTTTAAAATGCGTGTGATTAAAACTTTAAATAAATGATCAAATCTGAATTTTAAAAGTAACGACATGGTCCAAAGTACTCAAACATGACTAAAAGAGGCACAATGCACCTGAAAGAACATAAAAACACCATGCCAAGAAAACTAAATCAAATATTTTCTAAATAAAGCCACTGAAACTATCCATTGTCCCAAAATATATATTAAATGGTCTTAGAACCACATAAAAACTGAGGAAAAAAGACAACGCCATAAAAATATAACTGTAAACACAGTAAAAGAGCATAGACTTCAAAAAAGGAGAAGATAGATCATCACATTTGGAAACGGATACAGAAATGAATGTTTTAAGATGATGATAAATGTATGTATGGTGAGTCATAAAACAACAATGATCAAGACAAACAGAACAAAAGCAGATCCACCATCTTGAAAACAGATGAAAAAGTGAAGACCAAGTGAGGTGGAAGCAGGACAGAGGCTCACCTGGTTGTATTTGGCATTGGCCACATGTTTGGTCTCCATCTTTCCATACTGAGGAGGTTTACAGGAGAACTCCACGAACAGCAGAAGCTGCTCAAAGATGGCGGGATACATCACCTGGAGATTCTCCGAACCCACACAAATTGCCTAGAACAATGACATACAATCTCATTCAAACATCCAAAAAGATGAAGAGTTTGCAAAGAATCTCAATCACAATCAACTGATCTAGTTAATATAATAGATGTGTAATCAATCAATCAAAAAAATCCATGGATTTCAAGGTTGTTTGGTGTAGACAGAAGTCCACTGGAAACCAAGAAATTGGTTTGTTTGATTGGTGGGAATACTAAGAATGGGACTGAATGGATGATTAGTGCTTGTGTGGTACTTGCATTAATAATGCAAATATTCCGGCCCACAGGGGCAAACCACACAACAGAATCATCCAAGTGCGAAAACAACCACAAATACTGCAACCAAAAACAAACTCTTGACAGTCCACTTAAAAACATAACACTTCATTAAAGGGTTAGTTCTCCCAAAAATGAAAATTAGCCCATGTTTTACTCACCCTCAAAGCATCCTAGGTGTATATGTCTTTCTTCTTTCAGACGAATCCAAACAGAGTTATATTAAAAATTATCCTGGCTCTTCCAAGTGTTAGATATGGATATTTTTCTTACAAAAATGCATCGATTGACTACAGGAGGCCTTTATTCACCCCCCGCAGCCGTGTGAGGCACATTTTAATATGGATGGATGCGCTTTATTTGACTACTTTTGGACTGTTGAACAAAAACACCAAGCCATTATAAAGCTTGAAAGAGCCAGGACAATTTGTAATATAACTCCGATTGGATTTGTCTGAAAGAAGAAAGTCATAGGATGCATTGAGGGTGAGTAAAACATTAACTAGTTTTCATTTTTGGCTGAACTAACCCTCTAACCAAATTCTGAAGGTGTTCTACCTTCTGTAGGACATCAAGGGCAGTCAGGACCGCTTCCTGCAGGCTGGTGAGCACCGCTTCCGTGTAGGAGGGCAAGATGAAAGGCGAGGAGTCTGAGCTTATGGGTACCGACACGGCTCCATGCAGAATCACCCCCAGCTTCTTGAGATCCTCCATGCTGAACCCTCCTGCAATGTGCTGGTACAATGCTGGGAAAATCTGTATTAGCGCCGTCAGGAAAGGCTGACTTGGTACGAACACTAGTTTATCTGTTCCACCACTAGGGGGTCGCGTGCAATCGGTTCCTATCCGGTACCAAGTGTTCCACGCTGACCACCAGAGGGCTGAGTCGTCCAGCTCCTCTCCAGGTGGTGGAAGTGAAGGTTGGGCACCGTAGCGCTGGGCTAGTCGCTCGGCAAGGGAATCGGATCGGACTAGGGGTCTCCCTGGCCCAGAACCTTGTAGAGACTCCATAAGGACAGGAGGAACGTCCAAAGCGAGAGCGTCAGGTTTATCCGTGTCTTTATTGGGCGTGACTAGCTGGAGGATCTCCTGGAAGCTCTTGAGGGCGGCGAGGGAAACTTCATTGTTCTTGCTGAGTGCAGCAGACTGGATGTGGTCCAACAGAACTTCCCAAGCCTTGAAAAAGTCACCTGCAAGCAAGAACATGACTTTTAGAACCAAATTCTGAGATATATCTTTGAGAACCACATGTATCAATGCTTACCCAGCTGCTGAAGCAGGTATCTCCTGGTGTTGAAGATCCGAGCTACACCTGCGAGTGTCAGGACCCATGTTTCTGCCCACTGTTTCTCTGCTGTGTCGCGTGAGTGGTGGATGAGGATATTTCCACCTCCGGATTCAATCTTCTCCTTGTCGGCCGTGGTGGAGGACTTCCTTACACAGTCCAGCAGATGAAAGAGAACCTGCGGAGCAATGAGGTTTGGTTATTAGCAACAATAGTTAAGTCTGATCCAACAAAGCAATTTTAACTAGAACTGGATTTAATTTGGTCCCCGGTCAAGTCTGAGCCAGCAAAGCAATTTTCACTGGAAGTGGATTTAATTTGGTCCTTGGTCAAGTCTGATCCAACAAAGCAATTTTAACTAGAACTGAAATTAAATTGGTAACCAGTGCAGTCTCACCCAGAAAAGCAATTTAAACTAGAACTGGATTTAATTTGGTCCCTGGTCAAGTCTGATCCAGTAAAGCAATTTGAACTAGAACTGGATTTAATTTGGTCCCTAGTCAGTCTGATCCAGTACCTTCCAAACCACGATGTTCCAGGTCGGTGGTTGCAGCAGCGTTCCGTGAGCAGCAATGGTGGAGAACATTGTCTGGCCGGCACTTTTCCTCACAGCCGGCCGTGGGTCCACGCACAACTCACCCAGCTTGGCATACAGGCACAACCACAGGCAGTCAAAGGGTGGCGCAGGGTGGAAGGGTCGATTCAGAGGTTCACCTTTATCTTGGGCCTGTTTCAAGAGAACCGCTTCGTCCCTCTCCAGCTCCTCTGTAATTGCTTCTCCCCTTTGGAAGAAGTAGTCTGAGATGTTCCACTGCAGGGGAAGAAGACGACTCTTGGTCATCCACTCAAGCCAACTCAACTATCCCAAAGGAACACTCAACACCTTCAAGGTAAGGCTAAAGAGTCTTTACAAACAACATTAGCAGTACTCCTTACCAGCAAGCCGATAGACGTCAGGCTGATGTTCAGCTCCTGGTTCTGGAGCCCAAAGCTACCAGCTACATCCACCACAATTTGGAGGCACATGCAAGGCATTGTGGGTAGGAAGTCAGTCACCACCAACTGCAGGCACTGGAAGGCTGTTCGTATGAGGGATTCACTGTGGAACAAAAGGTATATTAGATACAAAAGCGACACTCCAACATCCACACTTCAGATCTAAATCTAAATCATGAAGACTTCCTTGGTCAAAAAGCCTCATAAGAAGAACCATGCAGGTTGACTAAGCATTAAACCAACACTAATTTGCATAACCCAGCCTGGACTAATATGGAAAGTCTTGCGTGTCTAAGATGGTCTTTTCTGCATCGTCAGGCAGTGTGTCTCACCCCTGGTCATTGCGGATCGCTCCAATGACCCCCAGCACCAGAGGCCATCCCGGTCCGAGACTGTCTCCCTGGTTCTGTAGGATTTGTAGGACACACTCCAGCTGTTTATGTCGGATATCGGCGTGAAGGACGTTGGAGAGCTCCTTTAGAGGGTTCAGAAGCAACAGCTGCAACCTCTGAGGAGAACAGGGGATTGGTTAAAGATGTTGTCCAATCAATAACCCAAGTCAAACTCTGAAGTAGCACTGATTTCCTATCATCCAAATTAAATTCTACCTGGTTCTGGGACAGCGTTGGCTCGTGTTTGAAGGAGAGTCCAGCTTTGATCAGCGAGGTGATGGCCTCTGCGCCCCACTCCCTCATTCGAGCGTTAGGATGCTGACAGACCTGATGAGATAATTGCACAATAGGCTTCATGTTCTTTTTCAATATTTCAATATTTTCTTGGTGAAATGACACATTCTTGAACGACTTTACGAGATTCACCCCTTAATGAAATCAGCAATGACACAAAGACAAAATCAAATATTGCAAAAGGAGGGTGAAGACATATGGATGGACAAAATAACATCAATAACCCAAAAAAAAAAGAGCAAAGCAATATATATTGTTCATAAAAATTAAATCATACAAATAAAGCATGCACACAGCCAAATTACACAAAATATAAATAGACTGATTTGCAAAATATTCTTAAATTATATTAAAAAATTTTTAGATCACAAGAGGAAACATTGCTTATTGGATTTGTGGTAAAGCAGATGATTAAATAATCTCAAAATAATGTGGTCAGCACAGTCAGAAAGGTCCTTTCACATTATTCGCATTAAACTAGTCAACTAAAAATAGTCAACTAAACCTGACCCTAACCCAACTATTTAAAACTTTGACTCCAAGCTGTACAACACACAGCTGAAGATATAAAATAACATTCAGAGAGTAATTATCTTATAAAATAGCTGTTCTGTGATCTGCTTTTCATGCGGAGGTCATGTGAAAGAAACTTCAGTGTGACAGTCGAGATCAGCTTGAAAACAACATCTGATTAGCACAACAACAGGAGGCTGATTCATTCCTGAAAACACTGAACTTGAAAAGAGACAATTTCATAAAGGGTGGCGAATGACAGATCGATTCAAAAAGAAGAGTCACTCTTTAGAGAGAAGGATTTCTGAACTGAAAAAGAAAGTTCAGCACTTACCTTCTACAAAACAGACATGTCGCAAGAGACAGAGGAGGAAAAAAGACGGAATAAGACAACATGAGGACATGAATTGTGCTTTAGCATTTATACAACTACAGAAGAAGTGGGAGTACAGTAGACAAGGACAGCAAGTAAAGACCAGAAAGATCAGAGTGGCCTGCCAAGTATTAAATATTAACATCTCAGAATAGGGCTCATCTCATAACTAATGGTTAGAGCTGAAGTACACAAAAAGATTAATGCTAAACTGTGTAAGATATAAATAAAACCAATGGACAAACATATATATATATAATATAAATACACATCCAAAATAAAAGTTTTTGTTTACATAATATATGTATGTGTACTGTGTTTATTTATGTATATATAAACACACACACATACAGTATATATTTTGAAAATATTTACATTTATATACATTTACATATATTTATATTATTATATTTTATTTTATATATAAATATATTTAATGTGTAAACATAACATATTTTTCTTAAATATATACATACATGTGTTTGTATTTAAAGAAATATACACACCACACACAGCACTGAGATATATATATATATATATATATATATATATATATATATACAAAGATGGCTTCAAAATGAGTATATATAAATATACTAACTGTATAAAACAGTATAATTAAATATAAATGCATAGTAAATAAAACAAACAAATAAATACAAATTTAAATAAAGCAATTATATATACATAATAATACATAACATTAAAAACATAAATGCATTATAAAATGCTGATTAAAAAATAAACAAAGATGACTTCAAAACTAAACAGTACATATATAAAAAAATAAATATAAATAAAAAATAAATAAAATAATAAAACTTAAAATGAAAATAGTTAAATTGTATATACATAATAAATAAACAAAGAAATATAAATAAGCAAAGATGCCTTCAAGACTAACAGTCTAAACAAACAAGCAAATAAATTTGTTTCAAAAGCAGAAACTGCGTGGTTGGTGTGGATTTGGCCTCTGGACTCACCTCCAATAAATGAGCCGTCAGCGGCCTCCAGAGAATCTCGATCCGGTCCATATTAACCAGTCCGGTCTCTAACAGTTTGGCCACCGCAAACAGAGATGGCTCCTAACCACAGAGATAAGAGAAATAGACAGATGAGAGCTGAATGATTATGTTTTGATGACATGAATCTGTAATTAGCTTTAGCATCTGAACGCACCTTGTTGTTTCCGTAAGCCATTTCCATGGCCTCCATGGATAACGAGCACAGAGCGTTTATCAGGTGATGCAGAGAGACATCGTCCAGGTATCTACAATCACACACAGCATGTAATTCTACAGCTGATCGACAGGAACACTTGACTGTTATAATTTAACTAAACAGTAGCACTCTTTAAAGCTGATTTGATACTAAGTAAATCAAGTCAACTGAATTATTTCTGTTCTGATGTTGGCAGATTCTTACTGTGAGCTTTCAAAGAGTCTGGAAAGGATATTTGATATGACGGGTAAATCGGTCATCACCGCTGTGGTCAAAACCTGCAACAGAAAAGAAATAAACACCATTATGAAGTCTTAAACACTTACTCTCCTCTTCTCTAGCTTGCTTCCTAGTCTAATAAACCAAGTATTGTATACTACGAATATTGCTTTTGTAAGTCACTTTGGATAAAACAGTCTCCTAAATGCATAAATGTAACCATTTATGAGGAGTCCTAGTAAGTTGCATATCTAGACCACATTTTTTGCAACAACAGGCTTGTTTCAAGTCACCTAAAAAATTTTTTGAAGCATTAGTGAGCAATATCTTTAGGTAAAAAGTGTTTCCTACGAGACAAAAATGCTGGCGACTTGGAAATCATCTATGATGCCTAAAAATGCTGCTGACTTAGAGAATCCCTGATGTGCAAAAATAATACAGTCACTTATTACATCCCTCAAATAAACCCTGTTGTCTTGCAACTTGCCCATGGTGCACATAAACACTGCTGTCTCAAAAAGCTCCTGTGATGCTCAAAATGCTTTCTAGGTAGGCAGTTCACTAGGTTTTGAACAGGGCTAATATCAGTGTTTTTACCGTGCTCGGACCCTCCACAGCCCGCCCGGGTTTCAGAACTCCACCAACAGCTGGTTTCAGACCCAGAATCCACACCAGGTGCTTATAGAGAAGAAGAGATAAAAAATGAGTGAATGCCAAATACAATCAGGCAAAAAAAAAAAAAAAAAATGAACCTCTCGTTCTTTATTGTTTAATAAAGAAATATACTACTATTACACTGAATAATATGTAATTATTTATGAACATTGTACTGTAAAATAAAAAAGGTATTTAATAATAATAATACTTTTACAGAGCAAAAGTAAAACTACAATACTAATACTTATTTGTCTTTCAAACATTAAATCATGTTATATTAATTTGTAAAATTATTGTATGTTACTGTTTATATATTATATTAGTCAAATTTATTGTATATTACTATTTATATGTTAGATTTATTTGCAAAATGTTGTTTATTGTTTATATATTACATTGTATCTTTGTAAAATCTATAGTATTATAATTTTTATAGTATTTTACTGCATAAATATATTTGAGAGATATATATATATATATATTATTTGTAAAGTGTATTGTATATTACTGTTTATATATTTTATTTATATGCAAAATATATTACAAAACATGTTACCGTTTACATATTATATTTATTTGTAAAATTTATTGTATATTTATTATATTTAAATACTTATTTATAAGCTGTAAATCACTGTTTAAAAATTATTATATATTATTACTATTATATTTTATATTAAAATATTATTATTATGTATTATATTTATTTATAAAATGTATTGTATGTTACTGATTATAATGATATTGTATTGTTATATTAGATTAGATTGTATTAGATTGCCAATTTCAGTCAGGCATGTCATCAGCAAAATGAAAAAAAAAATAAAAAATACAAGGAAACCCTCCCCATTTACGCATAAAATGCATAAATAAATTTAAATACTCAGTGTTTTGCAGTTTGCATTTCGCAATTGGGTTGTACGTTGGAAAATATGGAAATCTGTATAAATATGGAATAAAATCACATCCCTATACAATGAACAAACATATATTTCCTTATTGTGCAAGTTTTCTGTATTCTGATCGGTCAATTACTGGTAAAACCTGGTCCAGAACAAGATACAGATAAAGACGTGTGTATGTTATGGTGATTAAAGCGTGGTCCTGTACCTGTAGCGTGGCTAAAACCAGCTGCCATGAGGTTCCCAGATAAGCACCGTGACAATGAGCCAAATTCAGCAGCGTCCGCATGCACTGAATGTTCTTCGCTGTGAGCTGATTCACAGACAGAGAGAGAGAGAAAAGCCCTTGGAATTAACCTGGAAAAATATTCAGCTGCACTTGAAACTGATTTAGAAATGAAGTCAACAGCTTAGGAGTAGCTTGAGTTACTCTGTAGTCATAATTAGCTGTCTGTTTGCCTTTATTAGGACTAAAACTCTTGTCGTCTGAAGTGCTGTTGTGCTCTGCCATAATTAACGTCATATAAAAGCAACAGAAATCTATGATATGTTTTCGATAGCAAGGTAAACGTGTGTGATTTACCACTACGGTGCCCTGCGGCTGTGTGGTGAGCGGCTGACCCACTGCTACCACCTGCTGGTGAGATTCACTGGACGGACTGACCATCTGCACACTCTGACCCTGGATAGAGTACACTACACACACACACACACACACACATTAAACTACATACCCTTACACACACAAAGGTCCTAAAGCTTGTGGCCAGTGATGCACCGAAATGAATTTTTTTACTGAATCACGAAATATTTTCCATTTAGAGGAAAACCAGACTGAAAATAAAGTTTATTTAATAACAGCCCTGCATTAAAAAATTAATAAATAAATAAAAACTGCTGATTTACAAAAAAAAAAAAAGAAACTAATTTGATTATGCTTAGTTGAAAAATATTAATAAAAACTTTCCACAATGTAGTTCTTTTTTATTTATTTTTTTAAGTAATATGAATGAAGATTTGTCCACTTGTGTATCAGATTTAATGCAATCTGCATTAATTTACAATCTGTGGAAAAATATGTTTAAATACTCTAATAATGTCAAAGAACTTTACAAAAACATAAATATAAATTTATAAATGTATTTTCTGTTGCTATTTGGATAGAGTAAAACACCCACAGAAAACATCTGGATTATTTTTGCATTTTCTTCTATCACTGGCCATAATTTTATCCTTGAAATCAGGATTAGGCATAAAATAATGTGAAATACATGTGAAAATGGGCCGAGGATTGAACAAATAGTTGGAATCTGGTTCAGATGCAGACAGGAGTCATGTCTTTGAGGCAGTTTTTCTGCTGATTAAAGGAGAATACAAGACTTCACCTTAAAAATGGTTGTCAAAAGCAAAAACGCTACAAAATGCAAAAAGTGTGACATGCTCGAGCAAAACAAGCACTATTTCTGGAATCGGCAGCCTAAAATCAGTAAGAAACAAGTATTGGATTTCATTTGGCAAATATGATGCAGGGCAATGATATTAATTAATTCAATTAATCAAATGTATTTAATGACACTCACAAACTTGAGTTCCATGTAAGAACTGAAATTGCACATAAGGCTATTTTGACAGAATTTGAAAACTGAGACTTTGTTTCTAAGCTTATTGCAATTATTGGATGGCAGGCAGTAGAGATGCACCGATCGACCGGCCAGGGACCGGAATTAGCTGATTTTCTGCATGACCGGCCAGGACCGGTCACACTTACAGTGACTGATAATGTATTTATGTCGTGCCAGATGAGGCTTGCGCAGCCTGAGTGAGAGTGAGAGAGAGACTCGTGCAGAAATCAAAACAAATGAGCGCAACACAACACAGAAAGTTAGGCTAAAGGAATTTATAATCTATAATTTAGGTATGCAATATTACACGACCAAAATGTTTCAACATGACTGCAATTTAGTTCAATAAACAAGAAGTTAAAATGAAGTGACTTACATTTTAAAGACAATATTGACTGTTTTTGCTCAATTTTGCTGATGAAAGTAGTTCCAATCAAAGCCACAGCAGAACCATTGTGTCTACCAGAATGAATCCACGTTTTTGAACGAATCAAGTGAGTCAATGATTCAGTTCATTCATTCATAAAGACAGTACTCACTTGGTCTCGCGTAGCCAGACCTTCAGACTGACGGCTGAAGGTCTGGAATAGATGGCCGCTTTCGTTGGCCAAGGCCCGCCCATGAGGCCGTTTGACCGGCATGACAAACAACCAATCATAGTTCGTTTCGTTTAGCGTCACGTTTCGGGGCGTGGAAATATCGCCACAATAACAACCCGGAGTGTGAAACTCTCAGATGTATTTTAAAGATTCTATGCTACGAACTTTAAATATTTCACACACTTTTGAAAATCCAGCATTTAGTTGACCCTGATAAGCATTCGTTGTTACATTTGTAAACGCAACCCCCCTCTTTCGTGAGGGGGTTTGGTGCCATGGCATCTTTGATTCCTGGCAGACCGAAAATAAACGCGACACTCGCTTCTCCCGGAAATCCGGTTTAATTCAACCAGTCAGATGACGACTTCAACATTCCTGAAGTGTTTCCAGAAAAGTGTGCCATATGCATCAGACATTTAGCCAACGTTCTGTGGGCGTGACGTCTGAGGCTGAGACTAGTAGTCACTTGCCTCGTTTCTGAATGAATTAGCCGTTTGAACGAATCTGTTGAATCAATGACTCACTCATTCAAACATCATTTGGCGCCACCTACTGGTTTGGTTTCATATTTAAAACTACCATTCCAACATTTCTTATTTGTGTGTAAAAAAATAAATAAACAAAAAATTATAAAATTCTTTGTGCACTAGAAATTTTGCAGTGTAAATGCATTGTGGTAACATGGTAACAGCTCTACAGTTTCTTATTATTCCAACTGACTTAATTGAAACAATGTAAGAATTTGATGTGAAAGATGACACATTTAATAAGGTTAGTGAAAAAATTGCAATTTAAGAAACATAGTGGGAAATGACATCTGTTTTGTTATATACAGCAACTCCTTGCAGTTAATTGTTATTTCTACCTCTTTTTTAGTCACAGAGCACTTTATTTTGAGAGTTGTTTAAGTGAGAGAACATCTGTAACTTTGTCCAGATTGGGAGAATTGTAATGTTTAATATTTTTTATGTAAATAATTTTTTGCATTAAAAAAAGTATAGATTTGTGTTTTTATACAATGTCAATTATAGTTTTTAGAAAGAAAATCGGTATCGGCAGGTCACACTTACAAAAAAAATTGGAATCGGCCAAGAAAATTGCAATCGGTGCATCTCTAGCAGGTAGACTACAAATAATGTTTAGTAAAATTTTGTTCATACATCACCTGAAATACATAAACTAAAAGATCTTGGTTCATCAAAACGAAGATCTATTAAAAATGAGAAATTGATATTGTTAATCCAGCACCAGCATCCACACAGCTGCACCATCGGAGAAGAGCTCAATGATTTTGACCCTTCAAAACTGTTTCGGGTGACAATGAGTATTCGTTTTTGGCTGAAACTGTTTTGAAGTGCTAAAATCACTGACTAAAACTGTATTTTTGGTTGTTTATCCACTTATCTGCTTATCATAAATTGTATTTGACGTGAACGTCAGCATGCACCGCTCTCGTACCTTTATTGGAGAGGTTGGCAGTGTTGCTGCTCAGGATGGTGAGGGCGTAGTGAGGCGGGAGAGACGCTTTACAGATGGCCGTAATAAAAGCGTCACGCGGCGTCACCAAACCCAAACGGCCACACAGAGACGCCATGGACAGCTCCGCTTTCAGGATGTTTTCTGTGGCCGTCTCGTCCGTACTGACACAAACACGGCAAATTTCATCAATACAATCAGTCTAGTATGATTCATATATGCTAATTAGATTCACTGTGACCCTGGACCACAAAACCAGTCAAAAGGGTCAATTTTTCGAAATTGAGATTTATACATCATCTGAAAGCTGAATAAATAAGCTTTTAAGTTTGTTAAGATAGGACAATATTTGGCCGAAATACAACTATTTGAAAATCTGGAATCTGAGGGGGCAAAAAAATCAAAATATTGAGAAAATCTCCTTTAAAGTTGTCCAAATGAAGTTCTTAGCAATGCATATTACTAATCAAAAATTAAGTTTTGATATATTTACGGTAGGAAATTTACAAAATATCTTCATGGAACATGATCTTTACTTAATATTCTAATGATTTTTGGCATAAAAGAAAAATGGATAATTTTGACCAATATAATGTATTTTTGGCTATTGCTACAAATATACCTGTGCTACTTATGACTGCTTTTGTGCTCCAGAGTCACAACTGTAGTCCAAGTATAAAGCTTTAGCTTTTAAAATAACAGTTAGTCATGAATTATAGCATATAGTGATGTATTAAGAAAGCGTCCCGTACCTGGCATCCAGCAGCAGTGAAAGGGCCGCCAACAGGCCGCACCAGCAGGCGTTCACCATCTCCTCCCAAACCTCATGAGCCACTGCACAACACATACGGCATCAATACAGGGACAAAACACTGTCATATAAATGTCAGAGTCGTCACTGACTCTGACATTCATAATGAGCAGGTTAGGGTTGTGTGGTTTATATTACATTTACTGCGTAATATCACACATAATTTGGTATCTGACTGTGTCCTGTATTCAGCTCAGATTCTGTTTTTTATCACATTTACTGATTTTGAACTGTTATATAACTGTTTAATTTGTAATTTTCCTATAAATCAATCCAGATGGGATATTGCACAAAAGTCATTTGCACTCTCTGAATGACAGAACTTAATTATTATAGCTCAAGTACAAAATATACCACTTGCACACATTTTCTGCCATGTGCATCATTCAAATTTATCAATTTTTCACATTTTATATTTATATTGTACTTATACTTGGACATACTTTAGTTTAATGTACTGTTGTTATCCACTTCTTGTTATAATGTTAGTTGCTTGTAATTATACAGTTAACACTTACTATTGTAAGTACAAGTTACAGTTAACAATGGCACACTAAAATTAAGTGTTTTAGATTCAATTTGATTAATTTGTAAATATTATTGTGTTACAGTTTATACATTTCATAACTGTAAAATTTATTGTAACTGATTATATTATATATTTTATTATATTGTTATATTAGATTCATTTGTTAAAATCCATTGTATATTATTGTTTAAATATTATATATTTGTAAGATTTATTGTGTTACATCATATATTATATTATATTGTTATATTATTTTAGATTAGATTGAATTGGATTAATTTATGAAATTTATTGTATGTTACTTTTTATATATTATCAGATTACACTTATTTGTATTATTACTACTTATTATTTTTTGTTGAATTTATTGGATTTTCTGTTTTTTATATATATATATATATATATATATATGATTATCAAATTATTGCATTATATTAGAATAGATTTATTTGTAAAATGTTTTGTATCTTCTGGTAATTTTATGAATTATATATTACATTTGTTAAACAGGTAACATTACAATATAGTCCATTAGTTTATGTTAATTAATGCATTAACTAACATTAACTAACAATTATCAATACATTTGTTACAGTATTCATTAACATCTTTAAATGTTAATGAAAGTATAAATTATTAATAAAAATAATTAAATAAGTCATAAAAATTAATACAACTGTTCACTGTTAGTTCATGTTAGCTCACGTCCATTAATTATTATTAACACATACATATGGATTTTAATAATGTGTTAGTAAATGTTGAAATGAATATTAACTGATATTAATAAATCATTTACAAGTATTTTTTATTGTTAGTTCATGTTAACAAATGGAACATTATTGTAAAGTGTTACCATTACACATACTGTTTATTACATATTATATATTGCAACACGTCACAATATACTGGTTTTGCAGCATATTGTAGCACAGCCAGAGGTCAGCACAGAGCATAGTCTCATTATTAGAGATGTTCTCCAAATATACTTCAGGTTGAGAGATTCAAAGACCTCTGGGATGGTAATGTCTTTGAGCGCACACAAACAAACATGAACTCACCGTCTCTCTGTGGAGGACTAACAGGCTCCGCCTCCTCCCTCATAGCAGCTTCCTGTTCCTGTTTGGAGAGCTCTCTCTCGATCATAGACGTGATTCCCCTCACCAGATCCAACAGGGCGCTGAAGGCCACAGACATGGCGTAACCTTCAGGGATGGAGGGCGGCTCCACCTTATCCAGCATCTCCAGACTGAGAAGAAACACACGTTACACCAACAGCACGGACAAAGACGTGTGCCACGACTGAGTTACCATTTAAACGGAAGTTGTAACCAACTAGTCAACTAGTCTAGCAGTCAAAACACATTCAAAAAAAGTATGAGCGATCCAATAGCCTATTTAATCTATGACTCAAACAGTCAAATCCCATACTGAATGCTGCTGAAATAGATCATATACATGCAATGTGCTTGCCTTGCGTTATGATCATTGTACATTAAACTTAAGTGTTCACTTAATCAATGTTAACCAATATAGACATATTATTAAAATCACTGAATCAAAAGCATCTGTACACATGACAGGCAGCAAAATGACACAAATATATAACGAAAAACAAATTGATGTAAATAACTAGTATGTCAACTAGACTTTTTCAAAATAATATATTCATTTTTAAAATGCAACATTAACATGGCAGCAGCTTTACTGTAGACGTAAAAATAAAAAAGCAAAACATAAATGTGGGAAAAATAATAATAATGTAAATGCCTAGTATGTTGACTTTTTCAAAATAATATATTAATTTTTAAAATGTAACATTAATAAAACAATAATCTAAATATAGCCTTTGTGCAAACATAGTGCAAACATGACTAGTATGTTAACTAGACTTTTTCAAAATAATGTATTATTTTTAAAATGCAACATTAACATGACAGCAATTTGACAGTTTTTTAAAAATGTAAAGCAAAATATAAATGTGCAAAAAATAATGCAAATGAAGTGTGTGGCAACTAGATTTTTTTCAAAATTATGTATTCATTTTTAAATGTTATCATGAGAGTAATTTGAACATAGCCTTTGAAAAAATATACTGCAAAATATAAATGTGCAAAAAAACCTTAAACAACCAGTATGTCAACTAGACTTTTTGAAAATAATGTATTAATTTTTAAAATGCAACATTAATATGACAGTAATTTTAAATTTTCAAAAATGAATGTAAACGACTAGTGTGTCGACTAGCAGCAGCAGCAGCATCATTTAGTCGACTGGTCTCGCACATCCCTAGTAAAGACTAGTCAATACTGAAAGCGTAGGTCACTCACTAGGTGGCTTTGGCACTGCCCTGGACGCTGACGTTCATGAGGGGGATCCAGGTGCCCCGGTACTCAAAAGCGGCCTGTGTGGTCAGACCCCCCCCTGCTCCTGCCGCTCCCGGACCTCCCTGACCGGACACCTGTGAACCTGACACTGACCCACCTGACACGGACACAGTTTGACTTTCACATGAGACAATCAGTCATTATACGAGTCAAAAACATGAAGATCTCAGCATATGTGTGTGTGTGTGTGTGTGTGTGTGTGTGTGTGTGTGTGTGTGTGTGTGTGTGTGTGAGACCTGCAGGCGTGCTGATGGAGGAGGTGTTTCCTGCGCTGGGGAGGATGAAGAGGGACTGGATGAAGGAGCCCAGAGCGTTGACGATGTCTCTGAAGACTTTGGTGGAGTGCTGCTTCATGTCATACGACTGACAGAAAGACCTGCACACATAAGACCTTTATGAACTCCAGAAGAAAAATATCTCTGCAGGCAAACTGATAAATTAAGCTATAAAACAAGCTTTTTAAATGATTAAGCCAACAAAATATATCATTTGTATCACAAGATCTATCAAAACATTCCACAGAAGACTTTAGGTTAAAATATCTGAAATCTGATCTAAATCTTATCTGATCTGATCTAAAGAGTGTTTTTAGATGTTATAAATTACATTAATTACATCAAATTAGAAATTAGAAATGTATTGTATGTTGTTCATATATTATATTAATTTGTAAAATTTATTGTATTTTACAGTTTATATTTTAGATTCGATTGTAATAAACTAATTTATATAACTGATTGTATATTACTGTTTATATACAGTTTATTAATGTATTTATTGTATGTTACTCATTATATTCTATATGATAGTTATATTACATTAGACTGTATTAGACTAATTTGTATTACTGTTTATATATTATATGACTTAATAAAAACAAAACATGCTTTTTATGTTATTAAACCAATAAAATAAATGAATGTGAATGTATACAGGAAGAGTGTTTTTAGATGTTATAAATGGGATTTTTACTAGTTATATTTTAGTAATTTTATGTGATTTTGTCAGTTTTATTAGTCGTCATTTCTATTCTATTCTGTTTGGTTTCATGTATGTTTAAGTTTTAGCCGTTTTAGTATTTAAACGTTTTATTTCAGTTAGTTTTTTACACTGATCTCTTTCATCCAGTATCAATATTTTATTTCAGCTTTATTTCAATTAACAAAAATTAAATGATTTTAATCGTTTTCACTAACAAGAAAACTGTTTAGGTTTTGGAAAATAGTATCTGCATAAAAATGAACAGAAGCAAAATTAAAAGTTTTACTTTTAATAATTTTAACATGTCAGCTTTTCTAAACATTTATAAAAAAAAATATCTAATATTTAATATTTATATTACATTTTATTTCAATTAACAAAAAAATTTGTTAAATTTTATTTAAACAATAACATTGCTTGGGTTTAGGGTTAGGATATATAAAATATCATTAGATCTGCATAAAAATAATAGCAGTCAAAAGAAAGTTTCACCATGTCAGAAAGACAAACGTGTTTGTGTGTGTGTGTGTGTGTGTGTGAGAGAGTGTGTGTGTGTAGTGTGTGTACCAGTTTTTATATTCCGGTGGGGACTTAAACCTGAATACACACAGCCTCATGGGGACTTGTGTCACGGTGGGGACCTAAATTGAGGTCCCCACGGGTAAACAAGCTTATAAATCACACAGAATGAAGTTTTTTGAAAATGTAAAAATGCAGAAAGTTTCCTGTAAGGGGTAGGTTTAGGTGTAGGGTTGGTGTAGGGCGATAGAAAATACGGTCTGTACAGCAGAAAAACATTACGCCTATGGAGAGTCCCCACAAGGATAGCAAACCAGACGTGTGTGTGTGTGCGTGCGTGTGTGTGTGTGTGTGTGTGTGTGTGTGTGTGTGTGTGTACATGTGCTCACCGCAGTAAATGTGGCTGAACACACAGTCTGTGCACAGACTCCACCGCCACGGCTCTCAGCCACTGTGGCTTCTCTCCATCCAGAAACTTCACCAGCAGAGAGAGGAAGATCTCACACTCCGTTACCTACAACACACACACACACACACACACACACACACACACACACACAGAGAGAGAGAGCGCTGTAGATGCAGAAATCAATGTGACAACACACTGATGCATCCAAACAACTTCAGCAGCTGCAGTGCTGGATATCTGAGAATGTTTTCCAGCACAGAAGTGCACCACAAACAAATCCAACACACCGATATATCAAAATGAATGCAGTAAGATGCATTGTTTGTTTGTTTGTGTTTAACGCCATTCCAGCATAACTCTGTTAAGCTGGAAAATCTCTTCAAAAGAGTTAACTGAATCAAAAAAATTCTCAACGAGTTAAAACCAGCACAATCTAATAAAACATGCTTAATGGATCAATAAGATGCATTAAATTATATTACATGACTAAAAAGAATTTTCTTGCTCTTTTGAAAATGAAACATTCAAAAATATTCACTGTTATGAGCTCATTAACATATGGCTGCCTGCATTTACATATCAACAACACCTTTTTAATATTCAGCGATCCATCCTGATGAACATTATGCAGGGCAGGAAATCATAACAGAGGCCATTTACATATTTAAAAAGCAACTTTTGGGCAAGACATCCCAGGTGAATAGGGAAAAAACTGATCTAATATATATCACTACACGCCCCAATTGATTGCATTAAGAATTGCAAAGATTTTCCTGTATTACAAGTTTTCTGAAATGTTGTGTTTAGATATGGAAATTAGGAATTACCTAATTAAATATGCATTAATTTATATATATATCTCCAGAATATAAATCTGAAGATTTGATAAAGTCAAGTTCAAAATTCAAATCATTCTGTTGACATATTAAAGGTTTTTACACAGAGGATTTTGGATTTCTCTTTTTATCACTTCATAAAACAGAAAATACTGTCAAAAGCCAGAAACAAAAACAATCTCACCATGTTTTTAGAAATAAAATGTTATCTAATTCAATATGAACAAACCCCTCGGTAAAAACCTTTTAAAGTACAGAGAGGAATAAAGCTAAAATTTGGTCTATGTAAGACCTGCTAAAGTGGAGAAACAAACTCATTTTGAGAAAAATGCCTATGTATTGTAATTTGAACCTATAGATGCAAATAGATAAAGTGCAATAATAAAATTAGGTGAATGATATGAACAAACCCCTCTGTATAAATCTTCAGAATACAGATAGGAATAAAACTGCTAGGTTTGGTGTGTAGGCCCTACGAAATCAGTTTGATTTTTTACCAAATTTTTCCGTTATTTTTCTAGACTCTGTTTTAATGGCTAAATTAAAAAATGTTCATCAAAAAGCATGTCTAACTAATTGAAATCATGAAAAGTACACAATTTAACAGCAATTTATTAAAAGTTTAAACAAAAATGTAATTTTTAAGGCCATATGAAATACATTTTTTCTCTCAAATTCAGTTTTATTTAGATCAATATATAAGTAAATAAGTAAAAAATAATAATAATAATAATAATTTCTCTTAAATATTACTTTAAAAATAATGTTTTTATAAGATTTTTATTAAGTAATATATTTCTGTCACAGTTTCTTCAAGTTAAACCGAACTTTTATTTTGACCGAACTTTTATTTTTGAGGCGGCAGAGTCTGAAAACCCCACAAGCGTCACGCACTTCAGTGTGTGTCGTAGACGAAAACACGCGTCTGCGCCATTCATTCACACAGAGACGCACAGAACATGCAGGATTCATATTTCAATAGTCTATTTGTGGCTTAATATCAGAGGTATAAAGTATTGGAGTAAATGTAACTAATTACTGTACTTGAGTATCTTTTTGGATACTTTGTAGTTTTACTGAGTATCAAAGATAATAGCAATTTTTACTCTCTACTTCACTACATTTTTGAATGAGTTTCTGTACTCTTTACTCCACTACATTTGAAATGAGTGTTGCAGTTACACATTACATTTTGCATGGACCTAGCTTTTTCTGCAGCAGTTTATTTCTGCTACAAAAGATGTGATATTGCCAACTACAGAGCACTGAAAGTAGAAAACAACCTATAAAGATATGCAGGGTAACTGAAATCTGCAGATGCAAATAGAAAGAGTGCACTATAATAAATGCCTTAAAAAAAAGTGTATTTTGCAATGTTTCTTTCCACTAATCTGAAACAACATGTTATGAAAAGCCAAACAACCCAAAATCTCAAAATTGACCACTGTATGAGAAAATGTTTTTCAAGCATCAAAGAGAAGGTGGAAAATGGTCGTTAAAAATGATATTATGACATTTTAGGGCCTATTTACATCTGGTCACTTTTTCTCTGATCGGATATCTATTTGATTTGTTAAAATGTTTCCATTTACACTTGGCCACATAAATGTGTCTTCGCAAAACTGATATAAATCCAGTCTATATTCCCACGCTATATGCAAATTTAATGGACTTCACATCAACGAAAGCAATAGATATGCACTGCATTTTATGATGTTTTATTCATTAACAGCTCATTTCAAGAGAGAGCGTGGCATCAGCACTGGGAAGATAGGTTAGTCTCACTACTTTTAATGAAGATGATTGTGTGTTGAGCGTCTGCTGCTTACTTTCAGTTTTATTCGCGGCATTTTGCGCCGCGGCTTGCTGAAGAGATGCTCAGCTACTCATCCGCGGTGATGCTTGTTGCATTAGCGCTGTCATACCTGACTATAACATGCCATATAGCCTTTAAAATGCTCTCACACGTTTATTATTTTAATATTTTGGGAGCAGTAAAATTTGCATGTGACCTTGGACCACAAAAGCAATCATAAGGATAAATTTTTGAAATTGAGATTTATATATAATTTAATTAATAAGCTTTCCAGTGATGTATGGTTTGTTAAGATAGGACAATATTTGGCCGAGATGCAACTATTTGAAAATCTGGAATCTGAGGGTGTAAAAAAATCTAAATATTGAGAAAAATCGCCTTTAAAGTTGTCCTTAGCAATGCATATTACTAATCAAAAATTAAGTTTTGATATATTTACAGTAGGAAATTTACAGAATATCTTCATGGATCATGATCTTTACTTAATATCCTAATGATTTTTGGCATAAAAGAAAAATCTATAATTGTGACCCATACAATGCATTTTTAGCTATTGCTACAAATACACCCCAGCGACTTAAGACTGGTTTTGTGCTCCAGGGTCACATATGGGGTTTCAACAACCCGATGCATTTACACTTGTCCAGTTTTGTCTGGAATGTGGCCCAGACCACCTCCTGAAGTGGTTTGAGCGATCAGATTTAAATGCGTCTCAAAAGCGTTTCGGTGGTCTTTTCACGATCGGATAACTATCCCATCAGAGAAAACGCATGAAGTGACCAGGTGTAAACAGGCCCTTAGGTGCAAGAAATCTTCACTGATATTATAAGTGGACTTCAGATAATACATATGAGGCACTGGAGCATCACTGTGCGTCTCACCAGGAGGCTGTAGAAGTGTTTGATGAGGACCGAGACGACCCGCAGCAGCCTCATGCAGATGGGGAAATACGGTTTCTCCACGGGCGCCGGAGACGAGGCGCTGGTGCTGCTGCCCTGACGGAACTTGATGTTGGGAGAGAACAGCTTGATGACCAGCGGACACACGCGCTCCTTCAGCAGGAAACTGAACTCCTGATGCTACACACAGAGAGAACACAAGGTTAGAGAGCGATCAGAAGGTCGACAGCTGGGAACGAGTCATTTCCTCTTGTTTATTTGCCATCCGTCTTTCAGGAATGTTTGTTTTCATGGGGATGTGTGGGGTTTACCTGCAGGAAAACTACAGGAAAGTCATTTAAAACCGATTCCAGCAGCTCCAGGCCGAAC